>JAFIRS010001813.1:0-290327 GCA_018342105.1 Gonioctena quinquepunctata | reverse complement strand
TTAAAAGTTCCAAAATTAAAATTTTTGGGATTCTTTCTAGATAATTTTCTAACATTTAATAGTCATTTTGAATATTCACAAAAAAATTTCAAAAAAACTATATTTTTCACCGAATATCTCAACATTTTACCCAACGACTAAAATCACGGTGTATAATTCAATAATCCAGCCACACTTTGATTACTGCTCATCCATAGTATACTTATTCAATCTGAATAAATTGAACATGCTTCAAAATTGCAAAATCGTGGTATGGGGTAATTTTGAAAGCAAATCCCTTACCCCAATAAGATTGATGTTGGTGCCCTTTGGGTTGGTTTTCAGGGGAAAAACAGACTTTTTTTTCATACCATGATTTTCATATTCAAGATAACTAAAATATGCTCCAGAATACTTTCAACAGTTTATAACATACAATAAAGATATACATAATCATAACACACGAAGCAAAAAACAACTTTATGTGCAAGTACTTCCTACAGTAGTACCATGAACCACTATTTTAGGGTTTTGTGAATTTCAATAAACTCCCGGGATTCTGTTAGAACATCTACTTCTTTGATTGATTTTAAAAGTAAATTGAAGGAATACGTCCAAAATAAATTCACAGACTAATAGTACGGAATATTACACTTTTGTTGAATTTCATAATATGTGAAAATATTTTTATACATATATTTACTTTTAGTATTTACTTATATTGATTTTTTTCTTGTTATTTTATCATATTTTATCATTGATTGTTCTAACTTAAAAGTTTTGTCCTAAATGTACCATATCCAGTTATACGGATATAATTGTAATATATTTCCAAATAGTTCTGTCAGTTTGAAGTTTAAAGTCTTACTTAGGTAATAAGTGATTTATAGTATTTATGTCTGTTTTATATTTATGTATTAATTTTATATTTATGCTATTAATATTATTATATATTTTAGCAATTACTTTTCATATGTATATTAGGGTTCCTAATTGAAATAAAGATCTATCTATCTATCTATATATATATATTCCTATATATATATATATATTTATATTCCTATATATATATATATATATATATATATATATATATATATATACAAATATACACAGTACATATACACATTAATATCTTTAAATAAAAATTGAAAAAACATAAATATACATATACATATTGTATACATATATGTATTGTTGAACATCCTTATAACACCATACTTTGTTTGAGTTTTTTCAAGAATATTGTTTGTTTCAATTTTTTCAGATATTTGAAAGTTTGTTATGAGTTTCCATTGAACTAGATATTGGATTGTTTTTCCCTTTATTTTAATGAATATTATGTAAGTGGATATTATCTGCATTTCTAATATTATGATCGTGTAGTTTAGAATTTTTTTCAAATGGAGTATTACTTTTTTGAAAATTGTTTTTTAATTTGTATGCAAATTTTGCTTTCTCAAGTTTTATTAGATTTTGTAATGTCAAATTATTAGTATTTTTGTATAATTCTAACGAAGGTGTTTCCCAGGGTTGTTTGAAAATAATTTTAATTGCTTTTTTTAAGACGATAAATTATACCCTTTTTTTTTAACTAGAGGATGACCATATTGTTATTAGATATCTGATATGAGATAGAATATGGGCATTGTATATTAGTATTTGGATATGAGTATTCAGAAATTCAACTCTTCTAATTGCTCCAATCAGAGGGATAATTGATTCTTTGATTTGATTCACATGACATTCAAAATTTAGATTTTTATCTATAATCAGACCTATATATTTGTGTTTTTCAACTTCAGTTATAATTTCATTCTTTATTGTCACTTTTAATTTTATTGGCTTTATATTTTTTCGTTTGAAAAGCATGAGAACAGTTTTTTCTAAATTGATTGTTAGATTAATGTCATCCAACCATTTTTCAATCGATTTAATATATTTTTCTATATTTTTCTGAAGTATTTTTGTGTCTTTGTCCGAATAGTAGAGTACAGTATCGTCTGCGAAAGAGAACGGTTTTCCTACAAAATTTATTTTAGTTATGCTATTCACATAAATCAAATAACATATTGGGGCCAATACTGAACCTTGTGGGACTCCAATTGTGCATTGTTTTTCAATTGAACTTTCATTTTTATTTATAATACATATTTGATATGATTTTCAAAATAATTTTGGAAAAGTTTATAAGAGTGACTTCTTATTCCCAAATCACTCAGAATATCTAATAAAAATGTATGACTGACTGTAACAAAAGCTTTTTTTATATCTAAAAGAATTGCGGCGCCATAATTGCTCTCATCTAAAGTTTCATATATATCATGTATGAGATCAGTTACTGCAGATTGTGTATTAGAATTTGGTATGAAAGCATACTGAAATTTATCAAAGCCAGTATTATCAATGATTAATTTGATCAGTTGTATTATCAATACTTTCTCGAAAATGTTTGAAAAAATATTCAAGAGTGCAATTGGACGGTAGTTAGAAATTTCATTTCTTTCTCCTCCCTCATTAATTGTTTTCAAAATGGTTCTTGTGAGGTAATTTGGAACGCCATTTTCTATACATTTATTTATAACAAGTGATAATGGAAGACTAATTAGAATGATATGTGCACTTCAGATCTACCATAATGATTGTGATAAAATTTCAAGAGGTATATTATATTTTCTAGAAGATTGATCGAGAATTTTTCGGCTTGAGAAATGAAAAGAAGATATTTGTTTGAAATTCTCCGTTTATTAAATATCAACTCTTACACTCTTGACAGCAGCATTTGATAGACTCGATGCCTGTTCTGAAGTAGAATATGTTGGATGTGCTTTTCTGATGAATTTTGAATCGAAAAAAAAGTGTTATTACTTCAATTTTTTGTTGTTGTATTCTGGAAAACAGGTGAAATTTTGGATGTTGAATTCAACCATGATGAGAATGTTGATTTTTCCTGAACATAATCTTCTAGCGGTTCAAAAAATATAGACTAGAAGGTGGAAATAAGGTGAATTGGGGCTACCAGTCCAACACTTTTTCATTTCAGTAGTGTCAAATAATCGATCTATGAATTAAAGGCTTCCTACAACACCAAAGTCAGACTGACCGTTACCTTCCAGGCAATAACTGAAAATTATCATTCTTCCTAACTCACCTAGGAGTGGCTTCTATATCAGATATCTCTGGTCTCATTGTTCCCTCCTCACAAACTTCAATAAGAACTTTTCCCATGTGTATCCCTTTTGTCATATATCTATAGGCCTGCTCAATTTCATTCCTTTTGAAGATGGTGCAACCCAGAGGTTTGACCGATCCATTTCTGATACCTTCCATTACCAGTTGACCGAGAAGCTCCTTCTCCAGCGGTTGTTTATCGAATATTGTATCTAGTACAATACCATGAAAAGAAGCTTCTTTGTCCAGTAGGATCAAATTCAAAGGATTGTTGGAGACTAAATCGTACTTCCCAATTTCTAAGAACCTTCCACCTCGTGCGAGGCATCTAACGGAAGCCAAGAGTTTATCTTCTGAGAGTGAATTCAGAACCATATCAACACCTCTTCCTCCGGTTCGCCTCATTATCATCTTCAAGAATGATTGGTCTCGTGAGTTCCCGATGTGCTTATCTGAAATTCAATGCATTTCCAATTTGAAATTGTTAGTCGTGAACTCAATACCTATCGAAAATATTATTAATGTAATTCATAATAGTGGGAGCCGATTTAGTATCTGGCCATGGAAGGAATGGCATGTGAATGGTAGGATTTGTTTTCAGGAGTAATTCAAGAGACTTTCTTCGGCGGAATTTTCAAAGAGAATAATTTTTCTGTTTTTCTCATCATTTTCTTCCACCTTCAATACACTCTTCTATTTGCCCAATTAACCTTTCCAAATTAGCGGATGTGTCTATTTTAGTAAGTCGTTAATAACTTGTTGGAACTCAGTGTTGATAAATCTCTCACAATGTGATCCCAACAAACATTATAGGTAAAATTTACGTCATTTCGACCTTCGAATAGGTCAGCGCCCTAATTGGCGAAGGTAATTATTACGTTATAATTACCTTAAATTTACCATTATGGGGAAAAAAATGGAAGTAATTCAGAAGTCGAAATTTGGGAAATTAAGACATTTCTCCTTATAAGTTGAAGGCATAAATAGGTAAAATTGCCTCCAGACTAGTCGACTGATGGTAAAAATGTAGTCATTTTTACCAATTTCAGGTTATAAACACTGTAATGAAACAAACAACAAACAATGGCAGGTTAGAAGAAGATGATAAAAGTTTACTGTATATTGTGTATCTTAACCTACATGCTTATGCGTGAAAGCGTTGAAGTTGACATGAACATGGCGTATGAAGAAAAAATTGTCAATAAACGTATAGCAGATAATGCAATAAGTGATGGTTTCGCATTCACACCTAGCTGTGATTTCATTTGCGATACAAACTTTTCTGTGATAATGTTGATTTTTACTCGTCTAAAACAAGTGGGCCCATCAAATTATTAGATTTGTATGAAAAAAAAACATTAATTCATGTCTACGTTGACAACTTTTTCCATCAAACACTTCAAAAACTGATTTTATAGATGAAGTATGTGTGTACATATCATATTCACCTATTTTTTGACTACCACTCATTAAAATGTGGTCGATTCGAGAAAATTATGTATTATTTTTACAATGGCGGAAACGGTTCAAACCGAAAAATATGGCGTAGATTCCATATGGGACCTATATGTCGAAATTCCTTAAAATTTTGACTATGAGAACACATAGACTTTGTTCAAAGTCGAAAGTAACCTTTATTCCGGACTTTGAAGTCCATTTTCCTTATCTTGGGATTTCGGACCCTTTCACATTGTGGTCACGTGATGAAATACAATATATGTTATTGGATGCATGTCTATACGTTTCGTTCTCTGGATGGATTGCGAATCGTGGATAATAAATTTATATTTTACTTATTCTATGTTCTGTGCAGAAACACTCAAATGTCAATACGGGGTGAAAAAGTCAATATGTTTTGCTAATGTCAATGGTAAGGCCAAGTAACCTATAGTTACTCAGAGAAATGGATATTGACTAGAAAACCCTGTAATGAGTGTTCATTCTGAAATTAAATATCAAATCCATCAGTAATGTTGATAATAGTACGCGATATTTATATTTCAGAATAGAAACCATGATTAATGTTATTGTCTAATGAGGGAATCTCTTTCCGAAGAGAAATAGCCAATCATAACTTTTCAAATATAAAATGGTGTGCTGTTATTGGCTGAATAATTTTGATTTGACATTTCTGCGTTCCGCATTCGGTGCCCGGAAATATACAATTTATCAGCCAACTGTAAATACCATTAAAAAATCGACCAATTATGATTCGCTTGATTTTTACTTTTCCGGAAACCACAATGATTGGTTTTAAAATTCTCGAAGCCATGGAAACTCATCATTTCAACACATCAATCTCTTATTTTTGTTAAAATCAATTTTCTATTTGATTTGATTTTTTGCGTATTCAATACCATTTTTTCATCCATTCACTTCAAAAGGATGAACTTCATTGAATTCCATTTTGTCGCTGCATCATTGAAAACGTCGCGGCTGTAGTTTACCGCTGGCGACAGACGAAGCTTTCTGAACGCAGCCCATTCATTGTTCAGTATCTCTTACCGACATGACCTGAGACCTAACCAAAGTTTAAGGTTAACGCTTTCATGTTTTTATTTCAATAATGGATGAGTGTTTTAAAATAGTTGCCGTCATAAAAAGACGTGAAGCAACACCCATAGTTGAATACTCCTATGTACCCCATAAATGGGAACAAAAAGGAGAGTGTTCTACCAACTGCTTGTATGGAGACTTTATGCGACAAGGCCCAATGTCTGAACTCCTCTAACAATGGGAGGTTATCTTCCAAGCTTTGTGCCTTATTCCCATTGAACTCATCGTCTTGTGATCCATATTTTCCCCCGGTATCATCATCGGTAAAAGCAATTTCTTACTCTACATTAATTTCTGTAGTTAATGATGACAGAGTGGAAGATGATGGCTCTGATCTCTGGACATCGGAAAGTATAGGATGGTTTCGGATTATATTTTCATTTGTTCTCATTCTGGCAGCTAATCGATAATAGTTGGTGGTATACCTGTATGGTTTACTAACTCTATTCGAATTTTTGCTCGGCATTTTATAGATTTCTAGAATGTAGGGCACAATAAAAAATTTAAAGGAAGTAAATTGTATCATGTCATCCTCATCTGAATCGACTTGGTCTTTAATATCTGATGATAGACTAAGTTACTTTGAGGATTTTATTTTAGGTAACTTTGACTTCGTTGTAGACATTTAGTCTGATTAGACAAATATTGTGTTAATCTCGCCCTCATTGTAGAGCAGTAGGTATAAAATAGGTCAAGAAATGTCCAGGCAACTCCTTTAACTCAATTGGTGCCAAAATAGGTAATAAAGAGTATATAGTAGACCTGTTTACTGACTTGTCAATTCCCTGACTATATGAACACACATGAGGTAATAATTAGGTAAATATTCACCAGAAGGTTTTTCCTGAGAGTTCCAAGTATTTTGAACACATTTTGCTGGTTACCTTTAGGTGAAATTTAACCTAGTGAATAACTCTATTAACCCATGAGGCTGTGAAGGTATATTTGAAGTCCATAACAAGTAATTCCATACTACGCACAACGCCTATTAAGTTTTTGGTTTTTGAAGGAGATTTGGTGCTCTCAATTATGGTTTTTATAACTCCAATTATAACTTTGGAGTTAGTTAGTAATTGAAGGTGAAATATTTGGTTAGAAATGGGTAAATTCGGACTTCTTGAAGCCGCTTTACCCCACTGCTTGGTATAATTTTCCTATAATGTTAGTTGGGATAACCCTTCAATCAGCAGCAATCGCCCGAAAACTTTGTTTTATTTATTTATATATTTTCAGCTTCAGGATACAAACAGACTGCAGTCCACAACAGTATCCACAAAGTACATAAGAGTTAACATCGATATTGGATCAAACGTGAGAATGCAACATACCTAACAATACTAATACAAAAAAACTTTTTAACAAAAAATTAAACCGACGAAATACGGAACTGAAAAGTAAAAAATAAAATAAACCTTCTTACTCTCAATAACTAAGCTCCTAAACTGATATAAGTACTAATTTTGAGTCGGCGCCAAACAAACAAGCAAATGAATTAGGTAAGACCTGAAATGATGGCACCGAGTTGGGCGGTGACATTCTCATAATTTTTTTGAAGTAATTTAATGATCTTGGTTGATTATTTGTTTGGCGCCGACTCAAAATTAGTTACTTACATTAGTTTAGGAGCTTAGTTATTGATAATAAAAAGGTTTATTTCATTTTTTACTTTTCAGTTCCGTATTTCGTCGGTTGAATTTTTTGTTAAAAAGTTTTTATTTTTCAATTTTTCTTGGCTGAAATCTTCTAATTACTAACTGTTTGGTTTTTTATTACTTCCAAAATACTTACTTACCCACCTTACTCCAATATTACCAGTTAAATAATATGATTATCTACTTTTACTATTTGTTGTAATATAAATTATTTTTGTTGTTCTGGTTAGTTCATTTCATTACTTTGTATATCATTCCATCCTCTCATAGAATATAATGATTGTGATAATGGCACTAGCGACCTGTCATCGTCAATGTGTGCCAATGTTCACAAGTGAAAAATCACTTATTCCCTATTTTTCTACCCGTAAGGGTGGATAATTCCATTTGAGATCCAAATATGATCAACTATAAGGTATACCGTATCTGATGAAAGAGAAATCATCCAAATCGAAGATTCCAGTACAAAGTAATGCCTGATAGAATCGGTTAACGAACCAGAATTCAGAGGGTGAGTGATCAACGTCCTTCATTTTGCTACCCTTAGGGGTGGTTTTCATCTTCTATTCGAATGGGACCAACTACGATATACACCCTATTCACTGAAAAAAAAATATCGGAATCGGACGCCTCAGTAAAAAGTTATGCGTGATCATACATAAAAAAATATACGCGTCGACTAGAGAACCTCCTCCTTTTTGGTTTCATCGGTTAATGAATACCCATCGGTTTTCAATTTAGAGAGATGGGTCCCTAATGTGTTTCCGAAAACGCAAATATGTACAGTAAAACATATATGAGAATGGAGTGTGTTATAACATAGACACATCCTAGAGATTGGAGAATTCTGATACCCTGTGTGACCTTTCAAAGGCCTTCGATTGCGTCTCACACAATAAACTTCTAGACAAATTAAATTTTTATGGCATCAGAGGTATTCCACCAAAGTTGATTGAATCTACTTACAGAATAAAACCCAATCAGTTATCATCAACCATAATAAGTCAGAATATCGTTATATCACCCATGGAGTTCCCCAGGGAAGTGTGCTAGGGCCTCTACTTTTTCTCATTTATTTGAATGACATTTTCCACTATATGTCTCCCACAGGATGCGTCTGCTATGCTGACGACACAACACTACTGAATTCTCATAAAGACAAAGATACTCTGGATAACCTCACTGTTAATGCACTTGAAAAAGCAAACCTATGGTTCTCTAGAAATGAACTAAAATTGAATCAGGCTAAGACGCAAAAAATGATCATCTCCACTCACAAGAGGCTTTCTTCTGAAGCTTCAGTGAGTCTGTTAGGTATAGTCCTGGATGACAAACTCGAATGGAATGCACATGTTGATCAATTATGCTAAAAATTGTCCTCACAACAATTTTTATCAAGACATTTGAAAAAGATACTAAGCCCCACCAGTCTATCAACTTCATATTACTCATTATGTCATTCGCACCTTAACTACGGCACTCTTCTCTGGGGAAACTCATCCCACGCGATTAGAGTGTTCCGGCTACAGAAAAAGGCCATCAGAATACTGGATGGAAGCGGCTACCGTGACCATTGTCGGCCTCTCTTTCTTAAATATAGGATTTTGCCAGTGCCGAGTATTTACATTTACCAAACACTACTGGAAATAGCTCATAACAAAAAAAATTACCGAACAAATGCAGATGTTCACAATCACGAAACAAGGTCATCCAGGCAACTAAGACCAAATAGACACAAATTATGTATCACGAAACAAAATTCGCTTGATGTGAACCTTTATAATAAACTACCGACTGTAGTGAAATCGCTCATCTACATTGAATTTAAAAAATGTATAAAATCCTATCTCCTTGCTCACTGCTTTTATTCGATCGATGACTACATCGCTACACCCTATGACGCTGACACTAGAATGCTCATTCCCAACCACTGAGTGTCAACTCATTTTCAATCTCCAAGTGTCTTCACTTTTAGCTGTATATATTTTAACTGTAAATTTTTCACAGACAATGTTTATAAATCTGTGTGTATAGTATGAGTAACAGTAAATTAATACTGAATTTGACAACAATGACCTGCTACAAATGTAAAAATAACGCAGTCAAATAAAAAAAATCAAAAAATTATTTGATAATAAAAAATCTCGTAAGGTTGATTCAGAACCCTTGGTAGGGATATATTTGAATGTGTATAAATAATAAAATGTACTTACCTGGCCACCAGACTTTCAGTACTAATGGGCTATTAACGAGATTCTAGCGATAATGGTCTATTTATGGTTACAAAATAAATTACCTGCCAGATTCAGAAAACAAGACTGTTTTGAGAACTGACCGCTTTCCAATTTCGGAAATAAAAGGGGGAAAGTTAAACAACATTCAGTCATTACCTACCTAATATTCCGTTGTGTCAGTTGTGTCTATTTTAAAGGGTCTATTCGATTTTTGTGTCGTAAAAAATGTGGCGTCCATGGGCTCATCCTGAAGCTAGTACTTCAACTGGTGGTCGAAGTACCATTAGTCGACAAATGTTACACCCTCATGGAAAAAAAATTATATTAAATGTTCATACCTCCCTTATGGAACATGGAATGTCCAAGGATCAAGCTGTGCAAGGAAGTGCTTCTTTAACAAAAACACCGTATTCTACAGTGTTTAAAAAAGTAAGTAACCCTATTTTAAAAAGAATGAAACGAAAAGACTGTGGTGGTTCAAGGGAACTAGAGGGCTGTGATGTAGATATAATTGCCTTGTATAAAAAGTCAATCGTGCCTACATTGGATATTTTAATGCAGCGACTTAAAAAAAAAGGAAACTGGTATCCATTGTTGCAAAGAGACTCTGAGAAAGTCTTTTTAACAAAACGGATTTGAATTTTAAAGAATTCACTAGTAGCAGAAAAATATTTATTGGCAATGAACGAATTTAGAGAATATGGTAGAACAGTAGTGTATTTGGATGAAACTTGGTTCGATACACACGATATTCCAAACAAAAGTTGGGTAGACTCATCTGACTTGTGCCAAACTAATGAGGCGTCTAATAAAGGAAACGCATTACGATAATTCACGCAGGAACCGAAAATGGTATTATACCAAATATTGAGGATTCTTAAGTCGATTATCATGATGATACTACAGCCGAATTATTTGAAGACTGGTTCCAAAATAAACTTATACCAAATATTCCACCCAACAGTATTATCGCCATGGATAATGCCAGCTACCACAGTCGAAGACTAGATAAAGCACCATGTTCAGATGACACCAAAGCCACTATACAATAATATATGTTAAATAATGATATGTACTGCGAGGGAAAGTACACAGAAAACAGTTACTAGAACTTTTACACAGTTATTCGATAAAAGAAAAATATTTTTGTGATTAATTGGCTGAAGGCTTGGGAGTTACGGTGCTCAGACTTCCTCCTGATCACTGTATGTTTAACCCAATTGAACATATATATCAGCTTGAGTCAGCAGTTCAAAGAAATAATACTTCTTCAACCTCAAGTTCAACTGAGGTAGCTCTTATTCAAACAGAGACAGCAAACATTCCTGGCTGGGCCAAGTGTGTTTCCCACATTAAAAAGGTGGAAAAGTCATATATGGATATAGACAAGATTCCCATAGACAAGTTTTTCATCAATTTGGATGACGACAGTGAAAGTGAAATTGATCTTCGTGAGTAATTTTGTTTATAAATACCTTTTATCGAGAAACGGAACTTTTTATAAAGTTTGACATTTTACATTAATTAGGTATATCATATATTTTTATATAATATAATATAATTATATATATATATATATATATATATATTATTATTATCATATATTATATATAAATAAACAAGTCTCAATTATATTCAAGCGATTTTTCTCAGTAATTATCTTAACCCAATATCATTATACCTACCTATAAAACAAAATTAAATGGCTAGGGCAGGTACAACTCTGCGTAGAATCCACCGCCAACTCAAGTGGTTGGTGATATACGACCTCCTTAAATTTCTGGTTCTACTTTACATCTAAATATATAAAAGAATAACTGAGTGACTGACATATCAACGCACAGCCCATGCACCTGGAGCTAGGACCGTGAAAATTTGCATGTGGGTGTCTTTGACACTGTAGGTGAGCACTTATGAAGGATTTTTGGAAATTCAACTCCTAAGGTGGTGAAAAAGGGGATGAAGGTTTGAATGAGAATCCGTCATTTTTAAATCATCAAATATGACGAACTGTCAAATAAAATCGAAGCTAGATGGAATCACATAAATGAAACCAGGAATAATACGAATTTTCTACGCGGACGACGTCGCGGGCACCAGCTAGTGATATACAGGGTGTTTCCTCACCACGGTACGAAACTTCAGGAGGTGATTCGTTAGGTCATTTGACAAAAAAAAGTTCCAATGAACATATGTCCGGAGTTGCTTCGTTTCTGAGATACAGGGCGTTGAAGTATTAAAAAAAAGGTAGGATATAAAATATCCTGAATATCCTGAAACCGATGTGGTTGAAATGTTGTACAGCTATTTGAAGTAATAAGGCAATTATTTGGCCCAAAGTAGGTCCAGGGGCGTCTCCAGTGGGCACCACAGCCAACAATACTAAGAAAAAAATGTACTTTTTTTTTGTAGTATTTTTTTTTCAGATTGAACAACTGAAAATACAACTCTTTGGTCCCTTGTGTTTTATTCATATCAAGCTTCGTTTTCGAGAAAAAAATACTTTAACTTATTCTACAAATTATCCATGGACAACATAAAATACAAACCTAAAGTAAAAAATAAACAATTTCGACCTTAAAATAAATGAGCAAAATGTCCACCGTCTGATGAAATACACGACTGCAATCAATGTGTCATTGATTGTCTGACACGTTCAAAAATACCCCGGGTATTCCTTATGACATTGCAATTGTCACTCATTCGATTCCTTAAGTCCTTCACATCTAGTATAGGGGTTTCATAAACGAGAGCCTTCAGATGACCCCTTACATAGAAATCTAGAGAATTCATATCAGGACTGCGAGCGGGCCAATGTTGAGGTCCTGCACGTCCAATCCAGCGATTAGGGTAGGTGATGTCGAGATGCTGACGAGCAAGAACACTGAAATGAGCTGGAGCTGCGTCGTGCATAAACCACATGTTGCCTCTTACAAGTACGGGTACTTCTTCCACCAAAATGGGTAAATGATTTCGCAAAAAAGCCGTGTAGGATGGACCTGATAATCTTGCTGGTAAAAAAAAGGGTCCAATTAGGTAGACAACAATAATTCCTACCCAAACGTTCAGCAAAAATCGTTGCTGAAAATGACTTTCTCTAATAATTTTGGGATTTTCATCGGTTCAGAAATGGTTATTGTGAAAGTTCATAATAGAATCTCGAGAAAAATTTGCCTCGTCTGGGAATAAAATATTTGGGAAAAAATTATTATTGTGTGCCATCGTATGAATCAACCACCTGCAAAACATTAATCATGGGTGAAAATCCCTAGGCAGTAGAGCTTGGACCCGCTGTATGAGATATGGGTATAGGAGGTTTCTTTTTAGAACTTTCCAAACGGTTTTTCGGCTCACTTCAAGCTGCAGTGCAATCTTCCTGGTACTATTTGAAGGATCTTCTTTTATCGCATCAAGTATAGCTTCTTCTAGTTCAGGCGTTGTTAAAGTTTCTGGTCTTCCACCACTCACATTTTCATTGAAACATCCAGTTTCACATAATCTTGCATGTAGCGTTCTAAATGTTTTAGCACATGGAATAACTCTGTGAAGATATCTATCCTGGTAGATTCTCCGTGCTTCTTTCGCATTTCCATTTGCTAATCCATAAATAAAGTGGATGCCAGCCATTTCAGCGTTAGTAAAAGTATTCATGATGGAATCACTGCTAATTGACAACTCTGACTGACTCTGACTGGTATGACAATACTATCACTGTCAGCTGGTCTGCATAGCAGGTAATCATGATTGTAGAGTGCCTTCATTTTTTTTGTTCTCGAAAACTAAGCTAAATATGAAAAAAAACACAGGAGGCCCAAAAATTGTATTTTTACCACGCTTATAAAAAACTTTTTAGAACCCATGCTTATATTCAAATGCACTGAAAAGGAGAAAATAATTTCTTTCTCAGTATTGTTGGCTGTGATGCCCACTGAGACGCCACTGGACCTACTCAGGGTCAAATAGTTGCCCTATTACTTCAAATAGCTGTACCACATTTCAACCACATCGGTTTCAGGGTATTCAGGATATTTTATAAATACCTTTTTTCTATACTTCAACGCCCTGTATCTCAGAAACGAAGCAACTCCGAGCATATGTTCATAGAAACCTTTTTTCGTCAAATGACCTAACGAAACACCCCCTGAAGTTTCGTACCGTAGTTGGGAAACACCCTGTATATTTGGAATAGATGAGGGCGATTTATTATTATTATTATTATTAATTAGCCTATCATGGACATGTTCATTTTCGAAATCATATGGAGTTCAAGTTAATATATTTAGAATTTGAAGGTCTTCATATATATCTGTGAGAGTTAAGTGGATACAATTATTACCTGTCAATTGTGGGAACAGTTTCCTGAGAAATTCCCTCTTCTGTTGGTTACTAACAGTCGTATAAACAGTACAGTCATGATACAAAGCGTATCTGATAGCGGCTTGGCCAACTCCTCCAGTTCCAGAATGGATAAGAATAGAATCACCATGTTTCATCCGTCCTCGCTGTAATGGAAATGGTTACTATAATCTAGAAGCTTTGAATCATAATAAAATAGGCGAGGGCACGAGTAATTATTATCGCCTTGAACATGCTTTAAGGTAGTTGTCGTGCTACAAACAGTGTCAAAAATTAGGCTCTATTGTAGCGCGACGCAATACATGTTCAAACGCTGAATTAGAGGGTTCTTTTTTAAGGGAACTGTACACTCAGAAACGCAACTAGCATGCGTTATACAGCAAATAAGCTATAACTGGACTGTTGGCAACGTCGCAATCCAACGATCGCTCGAATTTAGTTGATTAAGATATAGTGCAGTTTGCTCTATAAACATTGGCGAGGTATCGTTATTGAATATAGGAAAAAATTGAATTTGGAACCAGGTAGTCATACAGCTACATATGCTCAGAAATGCGAATCTGAATAAGAGAGGAATGATGCTAATATCAAGAGAAAAAAGTTACGCAGAATTATTCCATAGTTTATTTTGATTTAGAAACATCTGGATTGTGCATAACTGATAACATATTACAAATCGCCGCCAAATGTAAAAATAGAGAATTCCATATACAATGTTAGACGAAGCATCAATCCTGTGGCGACCAAAATTATGGGATTGAGTAAAATTTCTGGTCAATTATATTTGAATGATGTACAAGTCGATTCACTAAATTCAGTAGATTGTTTGGTAGCATTTGAATGATCTTTTAATTTATCCACTCGCATAAAATGCGAGTTTTGATGTGCCTAGATCACTAAGAGCTATCATTGATAATAATTTAATAGAAGATTTCACCATGATAGCAGGATTTGTGGATAGCCTAATTATTTTTAGATGAACGTTTCCAGATCGAAAAGGGCCAGGAATTTTCGAGCTATCAAAATTCAATTCCCAACGAAACATCAGATGATTTCCACGAAGCGATGTATGATGTACAAATTTTGCAAAAATTAGTTCGTTTCATTGGTAAAGGTCAGAATTATCAATATACACGAAATCAAATAAAGAATGTGATTCAGAGCGACCTGAGACGAACGAATATCTTGTAATTTACCTAATTTAAGTGCCTTCAAATGTTATATCACGAAATTTATTGGAAAAAATTACACAACAAAATATAACATACGATTTTCCGAAACAAATATATCACGATGAAGGAGCAGCTGTGATTATTCGCCTAAAAATTAGAGAATGGAAAACCTAGAGTTACTAAAAATTGGAAAGCATTAACTAAAATCATTAATGATTCAAAAATAAATGTTTAGTCAATCAATTATTTATTGAGTATAATAGTTAGAAAAATAATTATTATTACATTCATTGTTGTTTATATTTTTTTGTAGATTTATACGTTATATTTTATTAGCCTGATAGATATCTGAATCATTTTTGTTCGCATTTGAAAATATTCGCATTATGTTATACGTACCTGTGTTGTACAAATGAATGAATAAAATAAAGTTCATACACTGTTGTTTGCCGTTACTCTTCAAAACTACATTTTATTTTATATTTATTCCTATTGTAATATGTTTAAAATGCATCAGTATATATTAACGCAATTATTCACAATTATTATCCATAGATATGTGCATTCCAAAACATAGTTCAATTCAAAACAGCAAGACACTCGCGTTCTCGCTTATTTGAGTCACGAGCGCTAGCTTGAGGCGTTGCCACGATTCTCAGCCTTCACTCTCTTGCACTTGTCATCCGCAATAATTCAGAACCTTCTCATGGCAATAACTGAATAACTGTATGGCTACGCGTATTCATTTTTTTTTTGAAATTTGTTACTTACCTTTCAATAATATACTAGTTTTTTGAAAAGATCTGAATGGAGGGTTTTTAGTTATGTATTAAAATGTGGTGTCCGTGGTAGCTCACTATGGGGATAACGTGTTGCAACTGTGAAGCCTTATAGCTCGCTTTCGGTGAGGTAAATCATTCCAAAAATTCAATTTGATAGAGAATGATGTTAACTAAAAGTGGTATGAATATAAACGAAATCTGATTGGAAGTGGATTTCACGACAACTACCTCAAAACATAACGCATATATAAATGTACCCAGAAAACATTTTTTGAGTCAAATTTCAATCACAGCAGTGCCTATTCGTTTTTTAAAATCAGCAAATTTTGAAGCTACTAATATTGGCACTCTTTGTGACGTAAACGACCGAGCAGCCAATAGGCGTAATCGGGTTGATCGTGACGTTAAACGGCAATGTTGCCAAGTTTTTCGAAATATAAATATCAGACTAGAACACTATTCGCAATGTCAAGCGACGATGGCGTATTTGAAGGGTGTAAAAACATTCGATCTGTCATGAAACAATATATTGCCGATTTTACAGTGCACATTAACCTTGTTATTTTATTTATTTATCAAGCCCAAAAGTTGTAACGAGACTTTCGCTATGGTTATAAGCCGTGCGGCGTGCGCGTGTTTTTCTGTCTGTCTCTCTCTCTCTCATAGAAAGCAAGCCAGTTATTTTCGTTTCGTCTTTCTATTTCACATTGAACAGTGTGGTGTCGCGACGATTATTTTTGTTGAGTGTATACAGGTTTTTTGTACATAATAAATGATGAAAAATAATAACAATAATGAATCCTGACAGTTATTTTGCACAAGTTCCGGATATTGCTGATGGAGTTAGGTAAGTAGAGTTTTATACAGACAATAAAAAATGCTCACTCTGTTGTGTTTACAAAGTCCCGCGCATCTATGACGTGTACGAAAGAATAGACAGACAGAGTGCATATATATACAGAGTGGCCACTTTTTTAATGGGATTGTATTGGTAACTTTTAAACCATAAGAGTTAGAAGGTCGGTCAAATGGAGAAAAAGTTGCATTCATAGAAGCATTGTCAAGCAGTTCAAACATATCGAGATTATTAGGGCCGGTTATTGAGATATCATAAGAAAAGTAAATAATGTCATTTTGATTTTTCTTTTTTTCCCACTTTATTTCGAATATTATCAAAAAATGTCACAGGAGTTTTTTATTCGACAGTGAATTATCCTCAATTTGACATGATCAGATTTCATATCCAACGTTTCGTACGCTCTGGGCCACCCTCAACCTCATTTTTTTCAATACGGATCTGCATATTTTATGATACTTTTCGAAATAACTTTTAACGCTGAATTCAAAGATATATCATACAATGTCATTCAAAGTTGATTTTCAGGTGATTTTGACCCTTATCCAAATTTCTTTGGCTCGGATCTGTATGACATTTAGGTACCTTTAGTTTAATTAACAACATGCAATACATTTCGATAAGAAAATCGACTTACTCATCTTCAACTGAATGGAACGTAACAGAATCAAAGCAAGAAACAAGTAATAATTTTACAAATTTCAAGAGGTGAAAAATCTAATTCATAATAATTAAACGAAACTATCATTTAATGAAAGAAAAATCAAATGATTATTCGAAAGTAAATGATGAACATTAATGAAGTAAGTGTTCGAAATGTCCACCATTTGCACTTTGCGGTTCTGGAACCCATACTTCTTATACATTTGCTTATTTCGTCTCCTTGAATACCTTCCAATACATTCTCAATCTTCTCGCGAAGAATCTCTTTTGTCGGGTTCGTAGTATCATAAATTTTATTTTTGAGATATCCCCACAAATAAAAATCCAGCGGATTCAAATCCGGAGATCTGGCAGGCCATGCTACTGGACCTCTTGTTCCAATCGATGAATCGGGAAAAGTTCGATTTAGATAGTCTGTGACTATTCTTGAGTTGTGTGGACCACATCCGTCTTGTTGGAACCATGGACTATTACGCCGATACCGTATAGGAAGATCATCCAACATTTCTTCTATAATTTCTACATATTTTGCTCCGGTTAGGTTACCGTCAATAAAATAGGGTCCCAGTAATTTATTATTCAACAAACCGCACCATATGTTCAAAGAAAAACGATATTGATGTCTAACTTCATGAATTAAGTGAAGATTTTCTGTGACATGAAAATGTTTGTTCCTTCGATTGAACATGCCAGAATTTGTGAATGTCGTTTCGTCTCCCCAAATGATATTGTGCGCAAAATTGTTGTTATTCCGCACCTTCCGTTGAAACCAATCACAGAATTGCAACCTTCTCTCAGGATCATTGCGATATAGTTTTTGCACGGCTTGGTATTTATAGTCATGGTATCCGTGTCTCTTGAGTATTTTATTAACAGCACTTTTTGATAAATTGCATTCACTGGCCATAGTTCTCGATCCTATTCCTGGATTCATTCGAATTTGGGCCAGAACATTGATGTCATTGATAGGCTCGTTTTGTCATACATAAGGACCTCTAGGTTTGATGAATGAATTATGTGCAAGTAACGTTGTAGATAAAAGTCGAAACATTTTAATATTTGGTGTTGTTCTTTCAGGATATAATTCACCATACCTTTGTTGTGCTTTGAACGAATTTCTATCTAGTTTTATGTACACTTCGTACATATCCTCTTCTCTTCATTTTTGTATCTTACCATATCGAATGAGTTAAATTGAAATTACTCAGAGAAGTATTTAATGACAAGTTCTTGTGACACAATAATAAACGAAGTGACAAATAATATGACATTTCTTGTTATGTTCTTTTTTATTCACGGCCTACTACTTGAAAATAATACATTCAATAAACCTAGAGTTGTGTGTATGTAAGAAAAAACAAGTCTATCAACGATATCAATGTTCTGACCCAAATTCAATTGAACCCAGAAAAGAAAATCGAGAACTGTGGCCAGTGGATGCAATTTATCAAAAACTGCTGTTAATAAAATAGTCAAGAGACGCGAATACAATGATTTTAAATTTGAATACCAAGCCTTGCAGAAATTATATCGTAATGATCTCAAAATAAAGTTCGATTCTGTAATTTGTTTCAACGGAACAAATGACAAATTCAACAATAATGATTCCTCGCGAGAAGATTGAGAATGTATTGGAAGGTATTCAAGGAGACGAAATAAGCAAATGTATAAGAAGTATGGGTTCCAGAACCGCAAAGTGCATTTTACAAAATGGTGGACATTTCGAACACTTAGTTCATTAATGTTCATCATTTACTTTCGAATAATCATTTGATTTTTCTTTCATTAAATGATAGTTTCGTTTAATCATTATGAATTAGGTTTTTCACCTCTTGAAATTTGTAAATAATTATTACTTGTTTCTTGCTTTGATTCTGTTACGTTCCATTCAGTTGAAGATGAGTAAGTTGATTTTCTTATCGATATGTATTGCATGTTGTTAATTAAACTAATGGTACCTAAATGTAATACAGATCCGACACAAAGAAATTTGGATAAGGGTCAAAATCACCTGAAAATCAACTTTGAATGACATTGTATGATATATCGTTGAATTTAGCGTTAAAAGTTATTTCGAAAAGTGTCATAAAATATGCAGGTCCGTATTCAAAAAAATTAGGTTGAGGGTGGCCCAGAGCGTACGAAACGTTGGATACAAAATCTGATCATGTCAAAATGAGTATAATTTACTGTCGAATGAAAAACTCCTGTAATATGTTTTGATAATATTCGAAATAAAGTGGGAAAAAAAGAAAAATCAAAATGACAGAATTTACTTTTCTTATGATATCTCAATAACCGGCCCTGATAATCTCGATTTGTTTAAACTGCTTGACAATGCTTCTATGAATGCAACTTTTTCTCCATTTGACCGACCTTCTAACTCTTATGGTTTAAAAGTTACCAATACAATCCCATTAAAAAAGTGGCCACTCTGTATATATATATATATATATATATATATATATATATATATATATATATAAAAAACTATGAATTTGAAATAAACTTTGTAGAAAGGATATTCCTTGAGGTTGCAGTCAAAATAATGGCCTATGAGAAAAAGTAAAACTCTTTCTTATTTAGTCAAGCTTTCGAAAATGTTTATTTTCATTATCAAGACAAGCTGTGGAGAAAAAAGAAAACACAATTGTGAAATACGATTTTAAACAAATCTATAGAACTTACTAAGGTGAGGTTAAGTGAAAACAGCGAACTAAACACCATTTCGTGTTTGAGGACTTTTCAAAATCATATCACGAAATGGTGTTTAGTTCGCTGTCTTCACTTAACCTCACCTTAGTAAGTTCTATAATTTTTAAATCGATTTCCAAGTTTTCTTTCTCCACACTATCTGATAATGAACATTTTCAAGCTTTAATAAGAAAGAGTTTACTCTCATAGCATATTTTGACTCAACTCAGAATATCCTTACAAAGTTATTTCAAATCATAGTTTCAACTAGTCCAGTCACGAGACTACCCTTTCTTCTATATATATATATATATATATATATAAAATATTACTATTACTTGAAAAAAATTAAATTTTATTACAATTCCTTCACTAATTATTCGAAAGGAACTTCGTTCCATCCGGGTGTCCCTTGACACCTCTCAAGTTTTTTTTTATTAGGAATCATTGTGGTCCATCAAAACGATTTCTGTTAAAGAGAAAGCCAATCATTTATTCTTGTTATGGAGGTGCGGCCTAAGATTTGAAAATATGGCAACGTTGCAAAATTGATTGAAGTTGTCAACTATGGGATTGGTTGATCGGGTGATTAAGACACAACATTTTGCAATCGCGCAAGAAAAGAGGCATTTGAATGTTGTCGACTTAAATTTTTTAGAAAAGAAAAAAGAGAAAGAAAATTACCAAAAGACTTTTCACAAGCTGTAGAATCCATTTAAAATATTTTGAAAATTTCGTGTCCTCGCCCATCATTCACTGAAAGAGTAGCATTTCGGAATGGAAAAAAATATCCATGAAATGTGTCTCTATTTTTTCGAAAAATAATTGGAAAACTCTCTCATTTTGATAAAGTGTGGACTCATATTTTCAAAAAATAGGAAGGTATTTCATCTGAACCTGTGCATACGTTATCTTTCATTGAGTTAAAACCCTTGGAAACCTCCTCTAGACCAAATAATATAGAAGGTTTGTTGACGGAATCGTTGACAGTGAACTGATCATCATATTCGAGTGTTTCATTGGTGCAAATATCCGCTTGTCTGTCATCGAGATGCATACTTAATATACCTCCAGGAATACTTGGGCTCAGATGAGAAAAAAAATAGTGTTTCAATTTTGATGATAATATAATTATGGTGTTGGATCACCTCATATAACTTGAAAATAATATATTTTCATAATGATTCCCAACCTGCAGAATGGCCTACATATGGAGTTTGCGATGCTAAGATTTGCTGCGTGCTTCTATCAACTGAATTGCAAGCAATCTTAGAAGGATAAAATGGTTGAAATTTATTTTCATGCACAACGCGTACTGTTTTCTTATTGGCTGCTTTGTAAGATCTCAAATTCACCAGCCGTTCACGGAACAGTAGTCGAATCTGACAAACAACATATCGTTTGTGGAGAGCTTCCAAATTCAACTCTAGAGGCGCGCGCAAGAATTCTGAATAGTGGTATAGTTCATCCATTATCAATTGCAGAAGCATAAAAAACAAGTTTTTCAGTCTTGCGGCGGAATCCTTTGAGCAGCCAAGGCGGAGATAACTTATTTCATTTAGATATTAAAATATTTTAAAAATACGTTAAAATAAAAAAATATGCCATGAATTAGGGAATATTTAATAATAGGCAATCGGATCATAATGATTTTATTTTTCCATGGTCGAAAAAAAAGCCATATTTTCCATCAAAACACAACACAGCTATAGAACATTTTAAAACCTATTTCGATCCCAGACAAGAGACGCTACTGGCTTTCATTTACTCAGACCTCCTGAAACTGGTGATTTATTAGTCTGAACGTATAGAATGTATAGATAATGGTTAAACCATACATGTTGATTTGAATATTCTTCAACCTGGTAACGCTGCTTCACTGTCAATTGGAAACTTGCTTTGGTCACTCGGTCGAATTTGTGTGTTGCCTTACCAACATATTTCAATCAGTGTGGCTTATTGGGTGCTTTGAAGTATGCTGACTTAATCTACTAGTTTTGTTTCATTCAACAGTTTGGATATAACGGAGTTCTTTTGTTTCTATCACTGGAAATTTTGTTTACTTTCCGCCTGTAACCTAATATTTATGATAAATACATAACTCCACATATTTGATTGTTTATTTTGCATCCGGTGATTGCCAGTGTTTACTTATGGCTCCGAGTAGCAGTTGGGTTAAGCGGACAATGGTTCCAAAAATATGGTTGGATTTAAAAAAGAATAATCACTGTACTTTGTTAAACAATGGAATTATATAACTGTCATTCACGGGAGTGTAACATGTGTAACATGCTATTTTAATCAGTGTGGTTTATTGGGTGCTTTGAAGTATGCTGACTTAACCTACTTGTTTTGTTTTATTTAACAGTTTGGATATAACGGAGTTCTTTTGTTTTCATCACTGGAAATTTTTGTTTATTTTCAGGCGCAGTTTGTTTACTTACCGCCTGTAACCTAAAATTCATGATAAATACATAATTCCACATATTTGAATGTTTATCTTGCATCCGGTGATCGCCAGTGTTTACTTATGGCTCCGAGTAGCGGTTGGGTTGAGCAGACAATGGTTCCAAAAATATGGTTGGATTCAAAAAAAAATAACCACTGTACTTTGTTATACAATGGAATTATATAACTGTCATTCACGAGAGTGTAACATGTTAGTTTAAACCCTGTATACACATCGGTATCACTTAGCATATGGGGAAATGCAAAAGTTATTATGAAATTCCAAGAAAATCATGTTTTCGTCGAAATTCATCATTTATCTTACACCAGCAGTGAATTCCAGTTTTGCGCGCCAATGAAAAAATGACCGTTGATACCTCCGTAAAAATATTTCGAAATATTGAAGTCATAAATCTCGTTAACTTCAACAAATGAAGGGGACGAGAAAATCCAATATTCCGTGAGCTGCACAACGATACAAAAAGTAGAAAAATCGAATTTAAACGGTTTTCTTCACATACAGGATTCAATATAAAATTGAACCAGAGAATGGTAGATCTCAGGTGAAAAACAACTACTTTCCTGGCAAATACCACGCAGAACGTTGAATGATATTCACCTGAAAATCCATGCATACTTCCATATAATATCAATGGACATTGAATGCAAATGTTTCTTTCTGATAAGCTCGATTATGTTTCAATTTATGTCGTGTTCACCTAACAATCCGCATACCGGTTTCAGGCTTCTTGGCCCTCATCAGTACGGAGTAGTCAACCAGCCAAAGGTCCAAAGAACTCTGGCTGAAGTGAGACACAACGTAAACAAACCATCATCGAGCTTGTAACACCTATAGGTACGCCGGAAAAGAAAAACTTCAACTGGCGGTACCTAGTGACAGAAAGAAACACTCCGGAAATCTCCCACCTCGATAGGTTTCTAAATAAAAGATTCCTTCTCAGTAGGAGTGGCAAGCCCGTCTAGCATATATAGTGAAAGATAAGTGCCATGTGAAGTGGAATGAATAGAAAAATCGAATTTAAACGGTTTTCTTCACATAAAGGATTCAATATAAAATTGAACCAGAGAATGGTAGATCTCAGGTGAAAAACAACTACTTTCCGGCAAATACCACGCAGAACGTTGAATGATATTCACCTGAAAATCCATGCATACTTCCATATAATATCAATGGACATCACTAGGTAACTGTCACTAGGTACCGCCAGTTAAAGTTTATCTTTTCCGGTGTACCTATAGGTGTTACAAGCTCGATGATGGTTTGTTTTCGTTGTGTCTCACTTCAGCCAGAGTTCTTTGGACCTTTGGCTGGTTGACTACTCCGTACTGATGAGGGCCAAGAAGCCTGAAACCGGTATGCGGATTGTTAGGTGAACACGACATAAATTGGAACATAATCGAGCTTATCAGAAAAAAACATTTGCATTCAATGTCCATTGATATTATATGGAAGTATGCATGGATTTTCAGGTGAATATCATTCAACGTTCTGCGTGGTATTTGCCAGGAAAGTAGTTATTTTTCACCTGAGATCTACCATTCTCTGGTTCAATTTTATATTGAATCCTTTATGTGAAGAAAACCGTTTAAATTCGATTTTTCTATTCATTCCACTTCACATGGCACTTATCTTTCGATACAAAAAGTGTTCGAAAAATCGGTTCTGCTATAAAAGTTTTCATTGAGGTTTCTTGTTAATGCTATGTGAATCAGTAGAATCATCATCATATACTTTTGCCGCTTTCAATATGTGGATGAATTTCAATAAGTCCACTGAAATACCATACTCACAACTGTCAAGGCGTACACAATTGTTCCATAAACCACTGGTACTGAGGCTGCATCTGCGAGGCTCCAATCGTCTGGAATTCTCCATGTCAGATGCCTATCCACAGTCGTAAAAGTAGCCATCCCGCTATGAGCTACCATACCCATTAACCTATGACCACTGAAAATAAAGTTTATTCAATATGTATAGCGGTACATGATCATGTGAAGCGGCAACCTGAAATATAGAGTTTGCCTCGGTTGTATCTCAGGAAAACCTATTGACAATTCTCAATAGTCACTATCCTCATTGAGTTGAAGCATTAAATAGGTACCAAATCGAAACTCAATCCATCAAGTAATAATGAGAAAAAACCATATCTCACATGAATTGCAATATCCGCAAACTCTGAGTACTTCCTGAAATTTGGGTAGTTTGTCAAGGGTAATAAAATGGAAAATATGTGAATTATTCTACGTTAAATATCTCTAAAAGTAAAAAACTCAGACATATAAAATTTGGCACATTGAGTATGCTTCCTGAGTTCAATAAAATGAGTTTAAAAAAAAACAGGTCCGGACTTAGTTTTTTTTAGATTTTTATTGGTAAGCCAGATCAGATAATTTTTATTTTTCCCACTTTGAAGCTTGCGGACGATACAAAGCAACAGTTAAATGAAAATTGAACGCGGAAGTTTTTGTTTTCTGCGGAAAAAAATTAAACTTTTAAAAATACTATAATTTTCATGCATTCACATTCTGCTTATGACTGATGCAGCACTACATTGATAGCACATCATCATTTTTCAGCGAAAATCATAAGGAAAGTTCGTATTACACGAAATAAAGTATTATTCAATCAACCGTTGAAATTCCAGGGCCGTATTTATTTATTTTTTCACGTTTTTATTGATCCTGTAGAAACAATACCCTGTGAAGCGAGTTGAACAAATCTTCCTTCTGTCACGTCAAAGCGGATGGTACTTACCGAAATAAAAAATAAATCCTGTTTGGCATACATAGAAAAAAACTATTACTTTTTTGACAGTGAAAATATATGTTTTTTTATTAGGGCTATTACAGCACTACATCAGAAAAAATATGTATTTAAAATGAAATCGTAAGGAAAGTATTACTTACTCGATTGAAAGAATGATATTACAGGTCCTAACTTAGTTTCTGTATAAACACTTTTTAACAAAAAATTAAACCGACGAAATACGGAACTGAAAAGTAAAAAATAAAATGAACCTTCTTAGTCCCAGTAACTGAGCTCCTAAACTAATGTAAGTAACTAATTTTGAGGCGGCGCCAAACAAACAAGCAAATAAATTAGGTAAGGCGTAAAATGATGGCATCGAGTTGCGCGGTGACATTCTGATAATTTTTTTGAAGTAATTTAATGATGTTCGTTGATTGTTTGTTTGGCGCCTACTCAAAATTAGTTTTTCAATTTTTTATGGCTAGAATATACTAATTACTACCTACTTGTTTTTTGATTACTTCCAAAATACTTATTTACCCACCTTACTTCAACTATTACCAGTTGAATAATATGATTATCTACTTTTACTATTTGTTGTAAAATAAATTATTTTTGTTGTTCTGGTTAGTTTATTTCACTACTTTGTATATCATTCCATCCTCTCGTAGAATATAATGGTTTTGACGGATGTGGAACAGAAATAATGTCAGTAGCGATCTGTCATTGTCAACTACGTGTGTGCCAATGTTCATAAGTGAAAAATCAAATATCCCCTATTTTTCTACCCGTAAGGGTATATAATTCCATTCGAAATCTAAATATAAGGTATACCCTATCTATTAAAAGAAGAATCATCCAAATCGAAGAACCCAGTACAAAGTTTTGCCTGATAGAATCGGTTAACGGACCAGAATTCAGAGGGTGTGTGATCAATATCCTTCATTTTGCTACCCTTAGGGGTGGATTTCATCTTTTAAATGCAAATGGGACCACCTCCGAAGTACACCCTATCCACTGAGAAAAGAATGATCGGAATCGGATGCCTCAGTGAAAAGTTATGCGTGATCATACATAAAAAAAATGATGGAAAAAAAATATATGAGTCGACTAGAGAACCTCATCCTTTTTGGTTTCGTCGGTTGGAAAACGATACCCTGTCACCTTGGAGGATGGCTACTACTAAGTATCTACTTGAGCAAAATTGATTTAAGAAGATCAACGTACAATATTTAAAATATAATTGATTTCTATCCTGCAAGTAAAACAAAACTTCGAATGTCGTATCCAATAAAGATGATAGCCGACCAAATGTAAAAGATGGAACTAAACTCCGTTTTAATTTTCTACCGGAAAATTTTTGAACTTTGCTGCTGACCGTCACAATAAGAAATACATGAACATGTTTTACAGGCAACTTCCAAAAGTGTTATTTTAAAAAATGGAACGCAGAGTAGGTGCAATTACAGACATACAATAACAAAAACCAGTTTTCTGGAAAATTTAATTCAGTTGACTCAACGATAACAATAACATATTATATAAACACTACTTAGAAAAGACTCAATCTGATTTGAGTTTATTTTCGAAATGACATCCATTCGCCTGCCGGCACTTCCTTTCTCTTTCCAAGATATTCCTTACGGCTCTTCTTATCTGATCTGGATGCCTTTTTATGAAGCGAAATGCTTCAATTATTCTCTCACGTAGCTTTCCTCTTGTTGTGATCTCATAGACTATGCTTTTTAAAACGCCCCACAAATAATAATCTAGTGGGGTAAGGTCAGGTGATCTCGCCGGCCAGGGAATCGGTCCACCACATCCCATCCATCTATTGGGAACATTTTGATTAGGAAACTGATTAACATGCCCTGATGTGAGGGGGTCCTGCTCCATCGTGTTGGAATCTCATATCTCTCACATCGACTTCCTCATCTTCCAGAAGAGCACAGAGAACATTCTCCAGGAAATCAAGGTATTCCTACCCATTCAATCTATCGTTGAAAAATAACGACCCACCAATTTATTACCGATGATACCTGCCCAAACGTTGACAGATAATCTTACTTGAGATCTAGTTTGCTTCATTACATGTGGATTCTTATGTCTTCAGTTGTGATTATTTCTGGAATTGTTTATGCCGTCTTTCGTGAACTGGGCTTTATCGCAAAACAATGTCTGATGAATGTATCTTCTATTTGCAGAGATCCACCTGCATAATCGCAAACGTGAAATTTTTATCTCCCGGATGCAGTCTCTGCGCCAGTTGGGGGTGATAGGGATGGAGGAGATCTTTCTTCAACGTCCTGAAAACTGTGGACTGAGAAATGTGCAAAATGCTGGGTATTCGCTAGGTACTTATCTTAACATTTTGATTACCATATTTAAAATATCCTCTCTTTGGTCTTCAGTCAGTCGCTCACCACGTTCTGCAGTACCAGAAGGCAATTTTCCAGTTTCTCACAGGTGCGTGAAAACGTTGTTGAACGTTTGGTGGTTTGGGACTCTTCTATGTGGGAATCTTCTCCAGTACTCCCTGACTGCTGCTCTGGCATTTCCATTACAATATCCGTATACAAAAATGATATCTGTGTATTCTGCGTAAGTGAACTGACGAGGCATCGTGCTAAAGAACCAACTCAAACTGTCAAAATGAGCGCCCCAGCTCCAGTCACCCGTTTTTTCATTTGTTTTTCAAAGCGTATTCAAAGCCTATACTTGCATTTGTACTGTTTTTAAAAGTAAAGGTTTTTTTCTATGTATGCTAACCAGCGTTTTTTTATTTCAGTTAGTATCACAGGGTGTTGATTTTACAGGATCAATAAAAACGTGAAAAAATAAATAAAAACGGCCCTGGAATTTCAACGGTTGATTGAATAATACTTTATATCGAGTAATATGAACTTCCTTATGGTTTTTGTTGAAAAATTATGATGTGCTATCGATGTAGTGCCGCATTACTCATAAGCAGAATGTGAATCCGTTAAAATTATACTATTTTTAAAAGTTTTATTTTTTTCTGCAGAAAACAAAAACTTCCGCGTTCAATCTCGTTCGACTGTTGCTGAGTATCGTCCTTGAGCTTTAAAGTGAGGTAAATAAAAATTGTCTGATCTGGCTTACAGGGTGTTGTTTTTAAAAAACCAATGAAAATCTAAAAAAAAAAACAAGTCTGGACCTGAAATTTAACTTTTTGAAAGCCTATTTCATCGAGCTCAGGAAGCATACTTAGTGAGCAAAATTTCATATATATGAGCTTTTACTTTTAGAGATATTTAACGTAGAATAATTAACATATTTTCGAATATCACCCTGTATATCAGAAACGCTACCAGCCATTTTTCAATACCAGACATGAAATGGCATCGGTCTATGGTACTTATGGTTGGACTATGTACAATTCGTCGTGAATCACCGTGTATACATCGTATATTTTTTATTTTTTTTTATTATTATTTTTTTTTTATTACACTATTCAACAGATACAAGATCCAATTACAGAATAGGAATATACAGTATGAACTATTAGCTATATACGTTAACATAAATCATTGGACAAAAACAGAACAGTCCAGTTTTTTTATGAAGGCCACACTGCAACAAAAAATGTCAATTGTTTCATTCATCTTATTATATATATTGCACATCTTATAAACAGGTGCATTCAATTTAACATTGGTGTGACAAAGTGGAAGGTAAAAGGTAATGTTTCTCCGAGATGTGAGTCTAGGAATATGAAACTTCAATATATCCAAAATGCAGCTGCAGTCCAAATTGTTGTGAATAAGGTTGAAAAGGAATATAACATGTGACCTATTTCGACGAGTTTCAAGTGAATCGATTGAAAATCTGGAAATTAGTTGTTCATGTGGATAACCTACGTCTGGGTAGTTGCCATCAAATTTGAAACATAGATACTTCAAAAATTTTCGTTGGATATTTTCTAAATTAGATATATATACCTGATAATATGGTGCCCAAACAATTGATGCATACTCTGAATTTGATCTAACAAATGTAAAATATAATTGAAGAAGAGTTTTCTCATTCCTTCCAAAATCTTTTGAAACTCTGATTATGAATCCTAATGATCTATAAGTTTTTTTGGTGACTAGTTCGATATGTTTTGCGAAAGAGAGTTTTTTGTCGAATGTTACTCCTAGATCTTTGAAAGTATCGGGTTTTTTCAATACGACATTGTCCAGTTTATAACTGTGAAGAATTGGATTCCGCTTGGCGGTGAAAGACATAACTTGGCATTTAGAAACATTTAGGAATAAGCTATTCTCGATGCACCAGAGATTGAGGCGATCCAGATTATTTTGGAGAAGAGTACAGTCTTCTGTGGTGTTAATTTCATGGTATATCTTAAGATCATCGGCATACAGTAAGTGAGCGACGGAGAGAGTAGCTACAATGTCATTGATAAACATTATGAAAAATAAAGGCCCGAGGTTAGACCCTTGGGGGACACCTGACGTGGGGAGGACTTCAATAGACTTTTGACCATGGAAACTGACATACTGCTTACGATTATGAAGGTAGGATTGAAATAAAGATGTGAGATTAGGGGTAAGTCCAAAATTCGACAGTTTGTGAAGAAGAATTCCATGATCAAGCCTATCGAAGGCCTTCGAGAAATCCGTATAAATTATATCACATTGAGAGCTCCCATCGATAGTATCAGATAATTGCTCCGTGATACAAATTAAATTTGTTATCGTTGACCTTCCTTTGAAAAAACCATGTTGACTAGAGGTGATTTGATTCTTTACATGCGTATAAATATCATCATAAAGTAGGATCTCGAAGGTTTTCGAGAAATTATTTATGATTACTATAGAGCGGTAGTTGCAAATGTCTGATTTAGCCCCTTTCTTGTAGACCGGTATGATTTTAGATTCTCTCCATAGTGTAGGAAATGTTTTAGTTGAGAGAATAAAATGAATAATGTACGAAGGGGGTTCACGAAGGCAGCTGCACAATCTCGTAAAACAAAGGAGTAGATATTGTCAGGTCCACTAGTTATTTGGGTTTTAATTTTTTCAATGAGACTAAGACTTGCTCTTCAGTCACTTCATTTATTACCAACGAAGTATGATTATTGAATGAGTCAGGAGAAGTGATATTGTTGGGAGTTGCATAAGACTGCTGAAAAAATTGGGCGAATGCATTAGAGATGTCTTGCGACTCAGATAGGGTTTGTTGGTTGAAGTTGAAGCTAGATGGTGAGGTGGCATTCCTTTTTTTGAAGTTCATGTAATTCCATAATGCCGAGGGGTTAGAGGTGAAATTTTCCTCTACATAGATAATATGATCACGATGGAGTTTCATAATATTGGACTTAATATCGGTCCTCAATCTCTTGAATTTATCGAGATCATTTTCATCACCAGAATTTCTGAACCTTTCCCAAAATCTATGTTCAAGACGTATGTCTCTGATTAGGACTGAGTTATACCATGGTGGATAACTGCGAGTAGTTCTGATCCTTTTTGGCACATTCAGCTCCACAATAGAGTTCACTTTGTCATAAAAGGCACCGCAAGCAGTATTTGGATCTGAATATTGATCCATAAAGGACCAGTCGCATTCAAGGAAGTCCTTATAAAGATTTGGAAAGTCAGCTTTCCTGAAATTGCGAACTGAGGTATGGAAAGCATTATTTCGATTTTCATTTACATTATTTGTCAAATTGCAAAATATATCGATAGGTGGATGATGAGAGTCTTCATTAATTAAAATATCGTGTGCTTTCTCTACAACACAAGAACAATTAGTTAGAACAAAGTCAAGAATTCTGTTGTTAGCATTCCTAACATCATTTGATTGTTCAAAGTCCAAGAAGGAACAGAAATTTTGAAGAGCATGTGTAGTTGGAGTGAATGTATCTTTTAGTTTATCATCTGAGTAACTGGGAATGTTGAAATCTCCAATAATCAGAACTTCCGAGTGAAACAAATAATCTAGTGAAGAAAAGGCTTCAAATACTGAATTGTAATATTCAGTTGAATAATTTGGCGGAATATATATAACAAAAACGTATAGGTACTGATGACAATAGAATATTTTCACGCCAACTATGTCAATGTGATGTAAATCCTTGAATGCGCTATCACTTAAATTGAGATTGGTTGCACTGACCTGAGAATTAACTGCCAACATAACTCCCCCGCCCCGAGAACAGTTCAGGGCTTGAAAGTTACGGTCAGATCTGAAAATGTTGAATGTGTCCTTAGAGATTTCATTATCCAGAACATTTGATCCCAGCCATGTCTCAGTGAGAGCTACCAGGTCATAGCAGCAAGTATTCAGGTTATCATATAGTTCATTTAGTTAAGTATTCAGACCCCTAACATTTTGATAGTATATGGAAATTTCATTAATTTTGATGGACTTTGTAAACTGATTTGTCAAAGAAGTGGATTCATTATTAGGTAACATGTCTGAAATTAGTTGCTATTGACCGTTTAGGCCCAGATCTAATTTTAATTTGTTCACCATATTTGAGTATGACTGGCAATTCTGATGGTCCCAGGCCCCATGATCAACCTGGAAGTTAGATTTTTTTTATTCATTAAGTTTGAGACAGTTGGTGCATTTGAGAATATTAGAATCACAAACATTTTTTTCATGTTGCCCTCCGCAGTTCGGACATGATAAGATAAGTTTACAGGTAGTTTCAGATTGTTGCGGAAAAGCAATAGAAACAGCAATACGAGGGTTAAAAAGATAAGTAGCATAATTGTGGCGACCCATTCAAGTAAAGTTGTGCCTGAGGTAACTGTTATATTGAATTACTCAATGAATATATGAAAGAAACCTTCCCAATCAAATTCAAACCATATTCGCTCACATAATTTTCCTGAAATATAATATACGAATTCCAATCGCATCGAACTTTCAATAAGACCAAAGGAAGTGTAAAGCCTTTGGCCATATTGCTGGTCTTACCTTGGGAAAAATAACATGTTTGCTATTATACTTACCTCTCATCAATTCCAGAAATCTCTAGGCCTTGCCCACAATCTTGTTCCAATCTCTTTTTTGTAATAGCGTCAACATTTATTCTTCCAGTTGCTATCATTATATCTCTGAAGTTCAGAGAACTATAATGTACCTGAAACCAATTCGTCCATATCAGTATTATTGCTCATATTTCTAGTTCACCAAAAATCCTTACCCTCACGAATATTGTTTCTGCCTTTCTGCGGAGGGTGCTCAAGGGCCCTTCAAACCAAGTTAAACTCGACAAATCTCCTCTAGTTTTCTGAGCAACGTAACAGTGTTCGCTTTTCACTAAACTGCACTGATCCAGCAGTAGATGCCGATAAGTTCCCCATGTACCTTGTTGATAAATATTTATGGCCATTCCTTTCCTCAACTGTTTCACAAACGCTATATCATTGGGTTCGAATGTTTTCTCTTCGTCCAATATCAAAACACCCCGGACATTGTCGCCTTCGGGTTCTCGTCTCAAACAATTAATGAAACCGAGGAGGCCGCTCTGAAGATTTTTATGAGAGTAGATAACGACATCCTCGTTCGTTTTGATGGCAGATTGAACTTCTGATAACCAGGTGAATTTTTTGTCTTCAGGCAGATCAACAAAAATATAATTTTTCACTTCAGGAGACTTTCTGAGGAGTACCAGTGTTTCTTTGTCGTTCCTATGTATAGTTTGTACCGATAGGCCAGTCAGGGAACTCAAGAGCTTGGTATTGAAATCCGATGATTCTCGTGAGATTAAATATCCATTTGGTCTCACTGCACTCAATGCATCTCTCAATATCTAGAAGAAAAATTATCATTGGTGTCTTGAGAATGACTTTTATTTTACGAAAGCAATTGATCAGGTGAAAACCGTTTGAGGATACTATTTGAACAGCATCGGAAATATAAGACTGGCCTTATATTTGTAACATATCTGTAAAAACTGACCAATATAAAAAAGAAGCCTAATGAAATTGTCATTAGGAATGATGGAGGCATCGTCATGAGTGACCCTAAAACTATAGCTGAAAAATTTATTGATTTTTTTCCTATCGATTTGATGAAAGATATTCCATCAGTTAATCTCACATATTCTGATGATTTCAATGTGAAAACTATGTTTTTGAAACCAGTATCTCAGAAAGAACTATTGAAAATTGTCAATACAAAAATGAAAAATAAAAAGTCGGCAGGAGAAGATGACATTCCAGCATTTCTTCTGAAAAGAATGATGCGAACTATATCTGAGCCTATCACATATTCTGTAAATATATCATTTGAAACTGGTTGTTTTCCCCTGAATATGAAAACTGGAAAAGTGTTACCCCTGTTTAAAAAAAATGATCCCACCCAAATGGGGAATTATAGGGCTGTTACGGTACCAAATCCTTAACTTGGATATCATCTCTTCTACAACACCGCAAACAATTCGTTTCTTCAGAAGCTCTATCGGAAAATAGTGTTCAACAATTCAAATCAGATAATTTGATATTGGAGATGGGGGTACCACAGGGATCAATTTTAGGCCCTGTGCTATTTATAGTATATGTTGATCAACTCGATCATTTTGAAGGCGATACACATTACGCTGCATATGCTGATGATTTCTGATCCATTATCTCGGCAGCAGAAACACCTGCACTTGAGAACAAATGCTCAGAATTGATGACCAAAGTTTTGGATTATTTTAACGATAACAATTTGCTTTTCAACACTCAGAAAACAGAAGTTATCAGAATTCATCATAGCCAGAAGAGAATTGATGATTTGGTCTTCAGCATTGACAATAGTCCGGTGTATAGTATCTACAATTCGATTAGATTCCTAGGCATCAATCTAGATGAGAATCTAAATTGGAAAGAACACTGTTGAAAAATGACAACTGAGTTATCTTTCTTGAAATTTCTTTTCATTAATTTGAGAGATGTATTGGAAGCAAATCAACTAATTAATTTGTATTATGCACAAGTAGATTCAAGACTGCGGTACGGTTTCTGTTTCTGGGGAAATGCTACTGATGTATCGGATGTTTTCATTGCTCAAAAAGGCATTATTAGATGCATTGCCAAAGTCCCATGTAGAGTATCATGCAGATAATTGTTTATCAAATACAATATTTGCCTTAAACATGCCTATTTGTATATGAGTTATGTATTTATGTGTTTCAAAATAAGAAAACATTTTTACTTAATGAACACTTTTATAACTATTCCACTCGACAAAGAAGACGTTTTTATGTACCATTCTCGAAAAATAAAATATTATATAGGTCACCTGATCATATGGGTTTGAAAGTTTTTAATAAGTTACCAGACTACGTAAAAACTAGTAAATCATTGATTGACTTTAAAACCAAATTGAAAACATTCCTAATCGATAACTGATTTCACAATATGAATGAATTCTTTTCGAGCACTGTTTGATGGTATTTGTATGATTTGTCTCTGTCTTCCTCACTATATTACTGTGTATAAAACCTGTGAACTGTAAATAGTGTTAATAATGTCTTCCTCCACTTCTCTATCAACTGTTGAATAAACTTTATGAAATGACTGTACCAATACAATGTTAATTGTCCTATGAAAAGTGAAAGAAAGTTTATATTTCTTGTGGTGTGTCTTGAGAATGACTCTTATTTTACGATAGCAATTGATCAGGTGAAAATCGTTTGAGGATATTATTTGTACAGCTTCGAAAATTAAGGACTGGCCTTATCTTTGTAACATCTCTGTAAAAATAGTGTGAAAGAAAGTTTATATTTCTTTTGTGTGTCTTGAAAATCACTTTTATTTTACGAAAGCAATTGATCAGGTGAAACCCGTTTGGGGATACTATTTGTACAGCTTCAAAAATTTAAGACTGGCCTTATCTTTGTAACATCTCTGTAAAAGTAGTGTGAAAGAGAGTTTCTTGTATGTGTCTTGAGAATGACCCTTATGTTACGAAAGCAATTGATCAGGTGAAAACCGTTTGAGATACTATTTGTACAGCTTTGAAAATTCAAGACTGGCCTTATCACACATCTTTGTAAAAGTAGTGTGAAAGAGAGTTTATATTTCTTGTGTATGTCTTGAGAATGACCCTTATGTTACGAAAGCAATTGATCAGGTGAAAACCGTTTGAGGATACTATTTGTACAGCATCGAAAATATGAGACTGGCCTTATCTTTGTAACATCTCTGTAAAAATAGTGTGAAAGAGAGTTTATATTTAATATTTATCCATTATATAAACTCAAAATTTGTATGTTCATTCACCTAGTGAAAAATTATCTAAAAAATTTAAATTTACTCTTTTGGAGTTAATAGTGAATAACACAATCATTCGATCAAACATTCAAACAATCTTACATCAATAATAATAAAAACTAATATTGCTCAACAGTCAATTTTTCACAATGGTAAAAATTAATAAATGAATTTAAAAACTGATTTAATTGCTTATTCAATGTTCGGTGGTATAAAATTCTATAATGATTTGCCGTATATTCTGAAAAGTTATGGAAAACAACGATTCAAAACTGATTTCAAAATAGACTTGCAACTACAAACCATCTAATTTCACTACTTATTTGATTCATTTGGATTCAAAAATCATTCTTCTCCACCCAATTCCCTTACAACCGATATATATTGTAATTCATCATAATTTTTTATTCGGTACAAACCTTCGGCCTTTCAGAAAGTTTTGTCACGATAACAAGAACGCATTCATCTTCCTTCGACAACTTCTTGTTCTCAACTGTAATATCAAGATCCAATTCTTTCTCCGAAAAAATTGTGACATCCCCTTGAATGAGTGGTTGATCCCCAAGCACATCGAGCAGAATCGGTGATATTATTTCTTCACTGCCAGTTACGTGGTCGTCAATCACCTCCACACTTTTTATTTTTGTCAACAGAGTGTTCTCCAATATTATCTGCGCGTTAACTCTCACTGACTGGGCAGTGGATAGTTTCGTATGATTGGGTATAAATTCGTATTTTTCCAAAACAGGTATTCCCAGTTTTTTTTTTCTTGCAATTGAAGTGGCACTGAGTCCTTGAACTTCTATTCCTCCTCCTCTGAAAATTAAAAAAAATATATGACACAACTATCACTGGAAATTGAAACAAAAGAGTTTTTTTCGATTTTGAATTAACGTGGCCGGTACTCCATGAAAATAATTATCAAAGCGAACGAAAGATAATGATTCCACTGAATTATTTCCTCCACACGTGTTTGGCTATACAATAATGAAAGCAGTAGGTATATGAATATAATTGAGGAGTATTCGGAAATAGTTTGTGGCATATCAGACAATAAAATGAAAAACAGAATTGAATTAAAAAAGATGGACCAACCAGGATTTGAACGTGAGACCTCTCGATTTCTAGTCCAACTGTGCTTTTGGTCCTCATTCGGAAACCAGCGATTCACATTTCAAATTCAGCTCTATATTAGTATGCGAAGATGATGAGTGTTAATGTGACTATGAAAACATTCACGCATGCACACGTCATGAAATTATATTGGTTTTACCAGCTAGTGTCAATCACATATAGGATCATCGACCAACTTCAAACCCAAAATTTCAATGTGCATGACTCAGCCAATGTGATTGACACTAGCTGGCAAAACCAATATAATTTCATGACGTATGCATGCGTGAATGTTTCCATAGTCACATTTACACTCATCATCTTCGCATACTAATATAGAGCTGAATTTAAAATGTGAATCGCTGGTTTCCGAATGAGGACCAAAAGCACAGTTGGACTAGAAATCGAGAGGTCTCACGTTCAAATCCTGGTTGGTCCATCTTTTTTAATTCAATTCTGTTTTTCATTTTCTTGTCTGATATGCCACAAACTATTTTCGATTAATATTCAATTACAGACACAATCCACCTCTTCATTATTTTTGACTATTGATGCTCAATAGAACGGGGATTAAGTAGACTAGGCATTATATCCATGATTTTTTCAAATTTTCAGTAAAACAATTTTTTTGTAGTTCGACGACGTTGTTCTGCAACTTCCATGTTCTTCTCATAATCAGTACAACTATCAAATTCTATTGGGAATTCAAAATAACGGATACTCCCTCTGGTGTCGATTTTTGAAACTATACATGAGTACATTGTTTACTTTTCGAAACATTCATGTTTATATGATTTTAGCCATTGTATACCTGAAACTTGACGAATCTCTTGTAATTGTTGACATTTAATGAAATTATTGTTGCGCTGGAGAATGTTCTGTTGACTATTGTACGTCCTCGAGTGAAAAAATGAGTGATTCAAGTTCAAATAATTATTGTTGTGTACCTCAATGTGACTCTTGGCGAAACGATACCGTTGTACTGGAATAAGTTCTCATCATTTTCCGTGAGAAAATGAACGTAACGTTCTGGTGCAAACTAGTCTAGGATTGAGCGAAGAATACAGTCCCTTCCCAAAATCTTCCTGTATCGTCTGTGGCCAAAAGAAGGGCCTTCAAAGAGAGTTGAGAGAAAGGAAAAGAGAGTTAAGAAGGGAATGAAGATATATTATTCAACATACCGAAAATTATTCATACGGTATGGAAAAAGAGTGACTATATATGTATATCTAGGTGATAAGGACACATTTTCACACCATCTTGTTTGTTTTAGATGAAATAAAAAAAGCAACGCGGTGTACTAGTTATCCCCCATCGATGATGTGAATAGCATTTGAGTTGTCAATGTCAATGTTCACTGATTGAAAGCAATCGTAGATGGCCAACTTCCAATTGCATCGAAGAGTGATAATTGGTAGGGGGCTAATTCATATTCGAAGGATTTTTCAATTTCATCCTCAAATGTTTTAGTGATACTCAAGCGTTGAAATACTAATACAGGGTCTATAGGTATCTTCCCATCATGAACTTTCATGGTAATACCTACTCATGGTTAAAAGAGTGCTTGTCAGCGCGTTTTAATTTAATATAATTGAAATAATTTCTTCCAGTAAATATTCATTCAGAATTGTATGATTTGTATATATAAGTTACGCAAACCAATATTTTCACTTATATTGAACATCCGAAAGGTCAAAAACTCGATCTCCTAGAGAGCTTAGAAATCAACAAAGACAGAAATTCACAATACCTACTAAATGGCCAGATTGATTTGAATAATTCGTCCCTTTTGAATCTGTTTACTAGAAATTGAATAATCTTTCGTCCAATAATCCTTCGATTATCTAATATCCAACCGACTACCTGCTTCTCTTATTTAAATCAAACCCCAGTTTTTGTAGTTTAGTTTTCACTTGACAAAGCTATAGTATAGCAAAACACCTGTCGCGGGTTTTGTTAACCAATTTTTGTGAAAATCATATTGAAGTGTTTTTAGTTTACTTTAAGTTTAAATTCATTCAGAATTTTTATAGCTATCAAAAATTCACAGTCACGAGTTTTCAGGACAACTTGTGTTTGGTAGGGAATCTGTATGGGGTTGAAATAGATTATTTTATAACTTTTTGGTACATTTCTGAAATGTGGTATTGAAAATAAATATATAAGTAATTATTTTTCGCTTTTTGGATATGTGGAATTTTGCACTTGATTTCAAACAATTGACAAATTTCAAGATTATTTCAGTGCCTCTCCACTTGATCATATGTCTATTTGTTTGTCATCTGGGTCTGAGGTAATTTGGAGTTGAAAGTCTTCAGCTCATTGGAAATTTGATTCAAAAAGTCACTGAGCCTTTTTCCTCAAGTACGAAAAATTCCCCACTAGCAGCGCTAGTAGTCCGGTAGGGACAAACATTGTTATGACCACGATCAATCAAGTATTTTAATGTATCCATGTGTAATACCCTCAATTGAAGAACGCGGCCATCAAAAGGAGACGACTGTTTTATTTCGTCCGAAATTATAGTAGGCGGCATGAGTTTGACAAAAAAATGTAACATCTCGTAAAATATCACTTGCACCGGCACACCCAAAAGAGTTAATAATTATATTTTCAGACATTCCTAACTAATTTTATGGTATGTCTCGACAGATGGATCACCTCAAGCGGCGACTTCACACATAAGAAATTCCTCCCTTCACATTGAATTAGATCGTAACTGCGCGCCGATGATCTCAAAGTAAAGATTAAATGAATTCGTGGGCAGCTATTGACACATGGCCCACATGTCACTGGCGGTCTTTCTGAACCGATAATGAGTGCGATGATAGCGGGAAGGAACTTTAGCGGTTACGTGAACTATAAAGAGTAATGACCTATTACTGTAACATATCATGGCGGCTTTTGAAATCAAAGGCGAGACGGGGGTAGAGAGAAGGAAGTTGAATATGATCAACGGGCCACTACGACGATACACTCTTTTCTTATTCATTCAGTGATCAGCGAGTACAGGGAGACGTCTGTTTAAGTCTTCATAGTTATGAAGCGAATTGTAAAGTCTAGTTTCATCTAGAGAAGATGCATTCCCATCTTCTGATGCGAAGTAAATGTAGACTATTTCATACTTAAAGTAGCCAATTCATCGAAAGTATGCAGAAAAATAGTGAAAGTGTACCTCTCAGAAATCATCTCAGTAATAACTAAATGAATGGAATTAATATTTTTCAAAAAAGCTAATTGATCATATTACAACCAGCGAACGCGTAGTTAAACTCGCTAATAACAAAGAATAATCAAGTAACATCCAAAAACATGGTGTAATCTCCAGTTGAGGGTAAGAAAAACAAACTGTTTATTTGGCAAGGTATAGTGTGTAGTGTATTGAGGAAATATTCCATTATTGATTTCATAGTAGAATCATTTTGACTTTCTATACATTTTCTCCGTAAATTATACCAGGGGTAACAATTGTTGTTTTGATATTTTAGAAAATAAATATATATATATATATAAAATATATATATATATATATATATATATTCATATATATATATATATATATATATATATATATATATATATATTATATATATATACTTATATAAGATATATATAATTTTCCGTAATATACCAGGGGTAACAATTGTTGTTTTGATATTTTAGTATATATATATATATATATATATATATATATATATATATATATATATATATATATATATATATATATATATATATATACATAAATATATATATATATATATATATATATATATATATATATATTATTACAAGTCCTAAGTATTATTGTTTCTGAACTATCTGAGATTGGTAATTGTACTGTCAAATCGTGTCCCACGCTTCATTACATACTGAGTGAGATAATTTCTCAAGCCGCTCTGGGAGGTTGTCCAGTTATTGGTCAATAGACGTACGCTCAGTATGGTTGAGCCTTAGCTTCAACAAAAATACGAGCAATCGTAAGATTAATTGACCAGACTCACTTACTTACAGGTATTTACTTCTCAAACGGTCACCGGTCATATCATTACCTAACTCACATTGAAATACATGTGAAAATAAACATCAAAAAAATTTCCAGGAGCCAAACTTAAATTTGCAAATGTGAAGGATAATAATGTAGCAATATTGAAACGGTGGCCTGCTTGTCGAAATCTTGAAATTTCCGGTAATTTTTTTTTATTAATTACAGTGAATATGATTCAAGAGGTCATTTTTAGGCACTGTTTTCGAGCACAAAAATCACTCACAATGCCTCCTTGTTTGTACCAGCTCAAACTACAAACACCAAGTCACTCAGTTTCGGTACAACTTTGCACAAAATGTAGCTATCCTAACCTAACTTTTCACATTCACTAAATTTCATCTGTCAAAGGTGAAAAGTTAGTATTTTTTCGCTGAAACCGGCTGTATTTTGTGCAAAGTTGTACCAAAAATAGGGATTTGATGTTTACAGTTCAAGCTGGTGAAAAGAAGGAGGCATTGTGAGGGATATTTGTGAGCGAAAACGGTGCCTGAAAATGACCTCTGGAAGAAGGAGAAAGTCGATATATCTCGGGAACGGTATGAGACCCACCGCGCTTTTATTTCGAATTCGTGTTCAGGAGGCGAAAGCACAGAACAGTCAAACAGCTTTTTTCAGGGAGCATGAGCACGACCCCTTAATATTTATCTAACCTACCTCACTAATCGTTGGAGAAACTGGATGAGGATTTCCTTCAGTTGTACCTTTACCACCAATAAAATATTCAGAGCAAACATATGGAAACAATTTTAATTTTTTTCGTTAAATCCAGTCCCCTCGAGGCATGGATCCATTCATTACAAATAGCCTCATCAATGTGAGGTATTACGAATGGTATAAATAACACGTTTTCCTCTGGATATCGATCATCCGAAGAAAAGTTTGCAAAACTACAATGTTTTGTTAGCATTGTGGTTATTAATTTTTTATTCATTCACTCAATTATCTCAAATAATTCAAGTGTACCACTTAAATAGCACTATCTTAAATGGATAAGTTTTGATGTTTGTCCCTACCACAATTGCTGCCTCTCGTGACAAATTCTCCACACTATTCCCAGAAAAAAGGCTCATTGCAAGATTGCAAGATTATAAATACAGAAGACAAGGAAAACGAGTTGATAATAACGTAGTTAAAAAGTGATGCCCAAACCTTATTATGTCAAAGTCTGCGTAGTAATAAACTGGAAGGATTGCCTTCATTCCTTTTTCTTCTGTGTCAAGTCCTGCAAATTTACCAACCTCTTCTTGGTGGTATTGATTCGCTATTGTCAATTTAGATATTGTGGTTGGGACATATAATAACCTCGTGTCTTCTTGTAATACTTTCATTTGGAACATGTTATCCATGAATGTTATCCAATTAGTAGTCCAAATTATTTTGGCGCAAGTAGCATCCACATCAATTTCTCTGATGGCGTTGAATTCTCCACTGAAAAATACATCCACATTGTAATATTATATATATATCACAGCTATTCTCATATGGACTACCGAGACAGTTGCAAATCATTATTTATAAGAGAGAAATTACTCACTGCCCCATCGAAATATATATTTCAAATACTTAGTGTGAAATTCATTAGAAGCAACTTGAAATCCTTCGAAACAAATGCTTTTTCTCATGCTTATCACACTCGCCATGGTGGTCACTTGAGAGTACCTAACCACAGAACCGCAAAATTCGAAAATTCTCCTCGCTACAAAGCACTAAGTTTCCACAACAAACTACCAACTAAAATAAAAAAGTCTTGAGGTGACAGAATATTCTTTAATGAAATAAAATGTCTGCTAATTAATAAATGTTACTATTCTCATCAAGAATATTCGGATGATTCATTATAACTCATATTAACTTTTAATATGTATCTTGTAACATACTGCCATCTTTGCTGTTAGATTTTCCTTTTTTCCATAACCATGGTTTCAACTTGTCAGTGACAGAATATTCATTGATAGAACATAATGTTAGCTGACTGAAAATTTCACTAAGCTCATCAAGAATATTTAGATGTTTTCAGTGTGATTTATACTTTCAAATATCTATCTTATGTCATGTTGTCGTCTATTTCTGGTATTGCTGTAACTGGTTAAAATTTTACATATACTTGCTGTAATAATGTTCCTAATATGTTTTTAATTTTACCTTATTTTTGTGGTTTATTCATAAACACTTTTGTTATACATGACTTTACCCTATGTACGTAGTTTTATCTATCCAGGAAATGGTGGATAAATTACATACATCTTTGTGCTTCATATGACCTACCATATGTACAGCCTGTACCAAAAATGGTTAATAAAATTATTATTATTATTATGGTGATAAGCTATGAACAGAAACGATAAATTTGGATAGTCTCGTGTTGCAATATTGAAAGATATAAGTTGGAGTATCTTTGTAATAAGTATTCTGATTTTCAAAAAGCATTATGGAAGTCCTGCGAAATACTTTTTCTGTTTCAACGACTTTGAACCGGTTTGAATAAACATCAGAACTAGAAATCAATCAATCAATATATACTTTATCATCGGAAGATATTACATCTCATAGATAAAGTCATATAAATGAAAATAAAGTAAATAAATAATATATAAATATATAACATTGTCACAATTATAAAAACTACATTTTTCACGAAACAGAATAACAGTAACCAAAAGGAACAAACACATCATCAAACTTGAACAGTTGAGAATGAATAAACTAGCTAAAATCATTCGATAGAATTTCACAACTAAATTAACCATTCCAATTTTTGCCAACAAACTCTTGAATACTATGAAACACCTCATCTATGAGTAAGATTCTTATATATCTCCTGAAATGAGGTAGCGATACAATGTTTTTGTAGATGGGTGGGAGATCATTGTATAGTTTGACTGCACTATGAATCAGAGAGAGTTCATATTTCTTTATTCGTAACAAAGACCCCAGATACCAATTTTGATGTCCCTTACTACATTTATGAAAACATAGTAACATGTATATCTTTATCCCTTACAGAGACCTCAAATACCAATAACCTGAAAACTAACATAATCCCCATACAAACTTTCACTCTCAATTTCACCCCTTCAGGTGTAAAAACACTGGAATACATAATTCTTCTATCTGTAACAAAGACGTCAAATATCAACCCACATTTCACCTCATTATATTAGGGGTTGAATTATCAAAAACACCGAAACACGTAATTTTTGTTTGTAACCAAGACCCCGTATACCAATTAGATCCTAATTTTAAAACTAACTACATAGACTTCCAACCCCCATTTCACTCCTTCAAAGTTGAATTTTCAAAAACCCTGAAACCCATTCATCTTTATTTGTGGAGAAGAGCTCAAAAACTGATTTCCATGACTCTAATTTCAAAACCAACTGTACTTTCGCTTTCACCCCCTTCACATCCCCACCTTCTAACTTCTTTAGGGATGGAATATCAAAAAAGTATGCTGTCAAAATTTTAGCTCTGTGGTCCAGCGGTTCGCTCTGGGCGTTGTTCGTATCAGGCCATGTGATTGTATACACTGCTCGTCTAAAGTCCGTTCCCCCTACTAATTTTTGAACCACCTGGTATTCGCAACGAAATTTGGAGGGCTCACAGAGGAGATAAAAACCTACTTTTTCATGGAAATCACAGCTGAAAGTTTTAAAATGGCGGCTGAGCGCCAATTTCAATAATTTTTTTAAATAGAACACCCCGTATATTATTCCATTCTCGAAATCTGCTCATAATTCTTGACAGTTTTTTTCCGATACACTTCACTCCTGAATTCAATTGTTTTCGAAATATTAACGTTTGAAAAGTGACATTTCGGTTTAAAATGAAGTACCGATTTTGGTCACTTCCGGTAAAACGTTTTGCTAACTAAACGTTGTTATTAATTTGTAGTTGAATCTCTCAATGAATTCGACTAATAAGAGGCGTGAAGAGAGTTTTTTAAGGAAAATCTCGAAGTCTACGAATGTGTTCTGTAAATTCACGATCAGAACAAATTAGTTAGCTAAAAAATTCTAATTTATTTCTGAATAACACTTTTATTTTACCCCAACAAATATTTCATCAAGTGTTAGAAGTTGCCCTCTCCTAAATCTTGACAATAAAGTGCCCCATTATAAATAGCTTTTCTCACGTTGATAAAAGTCTGTTTATCTATTTCTTCACATGTATCTATTATTCTGCATTCCAACTCTTCTTTTATTTGGCATCCAGTGGCGTAGATTCTTGACTCCGAATACCCCCCAAAAAAAATCGAGAGGTGTAAGATCCGGATATCTTGGACCTGCGACCTGCGACCCATCCATCACCCAGGGAAGTTTGTATCGAGGAACTCTCTAGCAATGCGATCGAAATGGGGAGGTGTTACATCCTGCTGAAATATGATTTCACGATTTTCAAACCCTTCCTGATTGTTCAATACGATTTGTCTTATTCGAGGTTCAATTTCAGTTTCTAAAAGATTTCTGTACAGAACTCTTGTAAGATTGTCTCTGATGAAAATCGGTCCAACAACGCGATTGCCCAAAATCCCCGCCCAAACATTTACCTTTTTAGGAAACTGGGTATGCCACTCTCTGAAAATATGTGGATTATTATCGCCCCAGTATAATACATTCTGTTTGTTGACTTTTCCTTTAAAAAAAAACGTGCATTCGTCTGCGAAACATACACGTTTCAGGAAGCCCCGTTCTCCATTAATTGTTCTAGTTAACCACTCACAAAATTCAACCCTTCGGTCTGGATCATGCTCCGTGGGAGCATGCAGGATTATCATCTTATAGGGATGGAACTTTCCTTTTGTTAGGACTCTTTGGACACTTTTTGAACTTACTCCATAGGATTCAGCTACTGCAGACGTCGACTGAGTCGAATTGATTACCATTTCAGCAACAATTTCTACCTTCTTTTCTTCTGGAAGAGGCGGTCTTCCAGCGTACCAGTTGCTTGGAGCTTATTCAAAAGTTTGCGCAGAAATGACCTTGAAGTAGGATTCTCTGGAAATATATCATTTAACATGCGGACTGCTAGATGATAATTTCTTCCAGCTTCTCCAAATATCATAACTGCTTCAAATTTATCGTCCAAACTACGAGCCATGATCACACTTTTCATGAAAGGATTTAGGCGCGCGCACAACGGACTATTCGACAGTTAATTAACAGTTCAGTTTGACAGTAAACAAGATGTTACCACGACAACGATTTTTTCCAATGCAAACTTGATTGAAAGCAACATTAGTGTTTTTGGTTGAGTTTGAAATGACCAAAATGTCACTTTTCAAAAGTTAATATTTCGAAAACAATTGGATTTAGGAGTACAGTGTTTCAGGGAAAACTGTTGAGAATTATGAGCAGATTTCGAAAATCGAATAATATACGAGGTGTCCTATTCAAAAAAGTTATCGAACATGGCGCTCAGCCGTCATTTCAGAACTTTTAGCTGTGATTTTTCCATGAAAAAGTAGGTTTTCATCTCTTAGTTGAACCCTTCAAATTTTGATGTGGTATACCAGGTGGTTCAAAAATTAGTAGGGGGGAACGGACTCCAGACAAGCACTGTATGTACATATTACCCCCAACATGAGGTAGCTGCTGTGAACCGTTGAGGAGATCCCTCGACTGTCTTTCATCTCCATCGACAGATTGATTCCGAACCTCCATACTGTTGTAGTCAGTAAATGTTGATGAAAATAAGGGCCTATCAAACGCCATTGAACGACGCAAACCCCACATGGTTTGGAAATGTGTTTCTCTCACCCAATGAGGATTCTCACTGTCCGATCATTGTAAAATCTTGATTCGTCACTCAACATAATCCGATCCAACAATTTTGAAAATCATCGGGTCGAAGCCACTGGTGCATGTGTATTTTGTAAGGATGAATATTACCTATGTGTTTTTATAATTCTGTGCACAGACGACTTAATTGCGTCAGCTAGTGCTTGAGTAGAAATGTGCTGGTAAGCCTCCATGTTGGCCAGTACATTTCCTCAGTTCGTGTTGGTGCAGCATGTTGGACATGCTTATTTTTTCCTGGGAATATGCCTGTTTTCATTTTGTTCTCAACATAGGAAAATATGGTATGATTAGGCACTTGCAGCTGGTATAATTCTACAGCAGCACGACAATTTTTCTGGCACTCACAAAAATTAACAACATATCAATATACTCAATTGGAGTGAACGTAAAAGGCATTTCCTTTATCGGAGGTACAAGCCAAGTGCAAGAACAGCTGTCGAAAAATGAAGATAATAAAAACAACAGAAAAGACACTCTCTAACACATTGACAGTTTTAATCACTCGATTCCAATAAAGTACAGTAAATGTATTTAATAAATTATTCATTATCATATGCTGTTAACTTTGGAGTTTCCAATTTTGTGAGATTGACGTCTGTTGAAATATAAATGTGATTTAGAATTGATCGCAAGTCAAAAGCAATATATATATATATATATATATATATTTTGTAATATAATGATGATATAACAAATTATTTTGTTATTATTTCGCCCCACGTTTTGGGTGCCAATTGTCATGTAATGATAATTGTATAAAATGAATTTTATAATTGAATTTTGTTATTATTATTATTATTAATATATTTTTGCAACGCGTTGGGCGTCATTTGTAATGTATTGATAAATTGTAAATATAAATTTTGTTTCATATATAAAATGAAGATAGCTAATAATTTTCGCTCTTCTTTGTGAGCCAAATTGTTATGATATAGATAATTATTTGTGCCCTGTATAATATATTTTGCAATGTAATAATAATTGCTAGCTACGTCACTGTTCTCTCGTCACGTTGCTGCCAATTGTTATCATTTTCCTTACCACAGCTAAACTCAGTTGGTACGCCCCTTATCTCAGATAGCCGGTTCAGGCAATTGAGCCACTAGCCACTGCTTGATATATCAGATTTCTATTTATTCAATGGTCATAAGTATGATTGTTGATCATTGTAAAAAACAAACGACAAAGTATCAAAAAGCAATTATTTCCTTTATTCAGGAAAACTTAATTTTACCTAGCCTACGAAAGATAACTTACTCTAAGGTGAATCTACAAATATTCATGGATAATCATGGAAAAGTTCATTGGTAAAATATACACAACCTCACTTTCACCTTGAAAGTGAAAATTTCTTTAATAGTTCGAAATCAATTGAAATAAAGTTCTTCCGATGGAATATTCGTTATTAGTGAAATTGTTCAGTTCGGAATATGCACTATGGAAGGTTTATACCTGTCTGGAACTGTCGCTGTTCAATACACGCCAGGATTTGGATTCCCTTTCACTCCAATGCTATCAGGAACTCCAATACCAAATAGAAGGAACCATACAAATTCAGCAATCAGCTTTGGATACTTGTATAAGGTGTACAAATAAGGTAATGTTGGTTTTCCGCTTATAATGTTGAAAATTATTCAATTTTCCTTTTTCCCAAAATATAACGTGGCATTCTTTTTAAATTTATTTTCGATCTCCCTTGTGGCTTTGTTTGTTGTCACCTGGATACCAATTTTTGTTCCTTCCCTCCGATTCGAATTTTTGAATTCGCGCACTATATTGTCAGTTTTTCGCTGTTTGTGGTTATTTGTCATAACTTATACATAAAACTATTTTTCCATTCTTAATAACTATGTAGAAATTTCAATAATAATTGCCTCTGACACTTTCCCGCTCTTATTCTCTTCAATTTCAAATTCTACATGTGACCATCTGTTCCCTGATTGGCTATTGTCATCAAGAAGTTTGCTGTTCTACCATTGGCTACTTTTAGTCAGCTACAATTTCATATACTGTATGTTTCAAATTTATAAATTTGTAGATCACATTTTATTCAGGAAAATCTTGTAAATCTAGACTTTTTGTTGTCTTTTGAAGAATTATGGGTTGTAATCATTATGCAGTGAAATTTTTTAATTTGGTTTTTGGTTAAAAACTTTGAAATGATGTAAAAAGTTGTAAACATTATGACAGTGTATGAAATTGATTGTGTTATTTTCTTTTTAAAATATCTAACTGGTTTTTCATAACATGACAATATATATATATATATATATATATATATATATATATATAGGGTGCCAATTGAATAATTGGAGTTGGGGATGGTTTATCAAGGGTAGTTTGAAACATAAGTTGAATTTAATAAAACATCTTCAAAGACATATAAGCTTTAAATAAATAAAAAAAAATCCTTCTTTAGACAGCATATCTGAGAAATATTTATACAATAAAATTATTGCAAAACTAAAAAATATGATCTCCACAAAAATCTGTGAAATCTATTGCTAACAGCTTACCTGTAGTTATATCCACGCAATCGAAGTTCTTTATAAACATCACTGGTACTCATCAGGCATTTGACTTCTGGCGTTGGTAGAGGATTCAGATACTCCTCTAACGGTTTGAGGCAAACGTGTCCATTTACAACTGGAGTATCGCCTTCCATAATTTCGAAATATCCTGAGTGGTTTATATCAACGTTCAGAGATACATTACCTTCTGGAGGAATATTCGTCGCCCTGATGAAGCGCACATTGCTGAATATAACAGAATATTTTACCAAATTCTTCTGGGTTCCGAGTAACGTTTGCAGAGTCAAGTACAAATATCCTGAGGCAGGAAACAGATTCCGACCTTAAAATACATATATTCATTATATTTCCGTGATAAACCATCCGAATCTGTTATCGGCATCTGACTCATCAACCAAACTCTTATTAATAAACAGTAAACAAATCTCAAATGAATAAAGAAGTCAGATCAGCGGCGATGTTAAGTTCTTGGTCTTGTTGATAATTTTGAAATGATGCTTTTTTAAAAACACGCTTTCAGCCAGTGTATTAGAATAATTCATGAATAGGGAACACGCATGTGCCCCTTTTCTAGAATATTTTGATTTGCACTTGAAGACAACCACCTAGGAAGCTATGCAATGAACTTAGAATACGAAAGAATGTTCGATGTTTTCCAGAATTCGAAATGGAAAACGCCAATTTTTTCATCACATTGAAAAACGTACTCCTAGCACTTCTGCTGGTCTTATGCATCGTTACTTCAATCAGTTCAATTTTGTACCGCTAGGTGCTTCGAACTGTCAACTATAATTTCATCTGCCTTCGTGTATATGTTGTACTAATATTTTTATCATCATAGTATTTTTAGTTGTTACTGAAACATCACATTAAAAGTAAGCTTCAATTTATGTTTGGGTTGAAAAAATAGTATTCACTATCAATGTTCCTGAAACAACCACAACTGGCGCTATTGTTTGGGGAAAGTTATCCAAGTGGAGGTCAAATCGAGTTCATATGGAGAAGCACTTTTGAAATTGAAAATTTTGTAAAAATTTTTTGATTTGGGAAATTATCTTCACAAAATGTAATTTTTGAGTCCGAACTGAGTCAAAGAAAAATGTGGATAAAATGATGCGTGTTTCCGCGCCCCTCAAACTCAAGGAAGCTACTGGAATAGCAGCGCAAAGCTTGTTTCAGAAAATAGCAGAGCACGTCATGAGGAAAAGATTAGGTCAACGATATCGGTATGGAGAAAAAGGAGCTGAAAAATTCCACAATCCAATTATTACAGTACAATTGAGAGCATGTTGCAATTTCCAGAAAAGGTACATATGGTTTTTCAAATTTGAAAAATTGATTAAATTTTGGAAGAGGCAGAATGTTGGCTTCCATCGAAAAGAATCCAATATTCCCACAAAAAAGGAGAACAAAGCTTTTTCTAAGATCTTTTTTCATAAGTTTGAATAAATGTTGATTCTCCGATGTTTTTAATTGTGTCAAGTAGAACTAGTGAATGGTTTGTCTGAAGCATGTAGTAGGGACGAATTCTTTGAGACTGGAATGTGAGGTAATGTTATGCTCAAAAAGTTATTTCATTTGAAATTTCGAAAATAGTACCATAAAAAATAGATCTACCCTGATGAGATTAGTCAGGATTCTTCGAAAATATATACATCAATAGGAAAACAACAAGAAATAAAAATTCATTTTCCACATTGTAAGGTTATTTTGCCCCTTCGGAATTGCCTCGGGCGCCACCTTCTGTTATAGTGGAAAGGTCACTTTGCTCTGGGCAGTCTCTGTGAAGAAAATGAACACTCCAGGGGTCAGTATAGTATTGACTCACACAACGGGGCCAGAAGGGCAGGCTTTTATTGCCCTTGACTGGGTTTCGAACCTGGGTGCTGCAAAGCTAGCTCCAAATTCGTTGGACCATTTATCATTTCCAAAAAGATTTCGTCTTGGACCTATGAGCTACAGAATCCTGACGGAAGGAGAGCCACTTGGCATGCCATAGACCTAAAACCCTTGAGATGTGTTCTGATACATTTTATTTTTATTTTTCTATTTAATTTTTTGAAGGTTTGGGTAGAATTTGTAACAGCTAGTTTTCCGTTACAACAAAAATTCGCAAAAGCATCCGAAATAGATGTATCACCCTGTAGTTAACTCCTGCAGTCTGTGAAATGCTGGTTGTCTAGCAATTGGCAATGAATTGCGCTGTGATCCGTATATCCCCCCCCTCCCCCCGTTGTTGATATTATATACATATGAAGGGTCGCTATCAATTTCAGTTGTAGTTCCGATACGGACAATCTTTTTTTTGTATTACTGATTATTCAATAAAATGAATGAAGGAAAAGAGGCGGTTTATGGTATGACTTTCTATTTCATTTCAATCTCTAATTTCTACGCCTGCTGAATGTGACTCTTGAGTATTGTCGAATAAATGCGATTCATGGTACAGGGTGGTCTCCAAAAGGAGTGGAGATTTCCAGTTTGAATCTGCGGTCATAAACTGGTGGTGCCCATTTAATTTATATTTATATGCACTAACTTTTTTTTTCTTGTTTCTAGCCCAGCCCACCCTCCGACTGGGCGCCGCGCACTGGTGTATATTGCAGGAAAACCAACGTTACAAACCCGGCGCCCAACGTGGGGCGCTTGGATGAATCTAGCTCATTCGGACTGACCACCTACTGACCGGGTTCGAAGTATTTGCCCCTCATGATCAGTAAAGGCAAGGTCTAGATACAATCATCGTCGCCCAATATATGATATTCAAGATTAGAGGTACTATCATGATTTATCGATAAATAATGATCCCATCGAGCAGATAATATTTCCAGGGCTTCATTCAGACTAAAAAGGAATCAGAATTCATTTTCCACATTGTAAGGTTATTTTGCCCCTTCGGAATTGCCTCGGGCGCCACCTTCTGTTATAGTGGAAAGGTCACTTTGCTCTGGGCAGTCTCTGTGAAGAAAATGAACACTCCAGGGGTCAGTATAGTATTGACTCACACAACGGGGCCAGAAGGGCAGGCTTTTATTGCCCTTGACTGGGTTTCGAACCTGGGTGCTGCAAAGCTAGCTCCAAATTCGAAAGACCATTTATCATTTCCAAAAAGATTTCGTCTTGGACCTATGAGCTACAGAATCCTGACGGAAGGAGAGCCACTTGGCATGCCATAGACCTAAAACCCTTGAGATGTGTTCTGATACATTTTATTTTTATTTTTCTATTTAATTTTTTGAAGGTTTGGGTAGAATTTGTAACAGCTAGTTTTCCGTTACAACAAAAATTCGCAAAAGCATCCGAAATAGATGTATCACCCTGTAGTTAACTCCTGCAGTCTGTGAAATGCTGGTTGTCTAGCAATTGGCAATGAATTGCGCTGTGATCCGTATATCCCCCCCTCCCCCCCCTCCCCCCGTTGTTGATATTATATACATATACATATGAAGGGTCGCTATCAATTTCAGTTGTAGTTCCGATACGGACAATCTTTTTTTTGTATTACTGATTATTCAATAAAATGAATGAAGGAAAAGAGGCGGTTTATGGTATGACTTTCTATTTCATTTCAATCTCTAATTTCTACGCCTGCTGAATGTGACTCTTGAGTATCGTCGAATAAATGCGATTCATGGTACAGGGTGGTCTCCAAAAGGAGTGGAGATTTCCAGTTCGAATCTGCGGTCATAAACTGGTGGTGCCCATTTAATTTATATTTATATGCACTAACTTTTTTTTCTTGTTTCTAATCCAGCCCACCCTTCAACTGGGCGCCGCGCACTAGTGTATATTGCAGAAAAACCAACGTTACAAACCCGGCGCCCAACGTGGGGCGCTTGGATGAATCTAGCTCATTCGGACTGACCACCTACTGACCGGGTTCGAAGTATTTGCCCCTCATGATCAGTAAAGGCAAGGTCTAGATACAATCATCGTCGCCCAATATATGATATTCAAGATTAGAGGTACTATCATGATTTATTGATAAATAATGATCCCATCGAGCAGATAATATTTCCAGGGCTTCATTCAGACTAAAAAGTTATCAGGTGGATAAATGTTCTCACCATACTGAGAATTCGCTACTTCTTTGTTCATTCAGTACTCAGCTATCTCATCACTAGAATTGTCATAAAAATCTTTGGTTTTTCCCATTTGGTTTCGACGAAGGCCTTAGTACCAGAACTACTATAGATCTTTACTATTGATAGTATCGGAGGGTGGGTTCATAAGTTAGGTACCATCCTCATTTAACTTGTCGCTAATAGGGCTTCTGATATGTTGAATTATAATTTCTGTATTGTGAGCTGAAAATTTTAGGTGGAAGTGATATTGCTTTGTCATTTTTGCAGTTTTAACCACCTAATTAAAAATAAAACTGCCAGTCAAAGTAGCCTTTTGTCGTTATCTGTTCAGTATGTATACAGCTGACTTTTGCGAAAATGTCAAATTGCTGGCCTCTGAAAGCCTTTGAATGATTCACCCAACTCCCAAATGCCCTGTCTTTCTCTTTCCATGAATATAAGAATTGAATTATTATTCGTGGGTTATAAAATCGAAATGTCATGGAATCGATCACAAAAGGCTACTCGATTCCATTCTCGGAATCCTACATCTCAAATACACCTATAATTACAGGAAAAAAAATCTGATATGAGCATAATCTCACCATCGATGACATGTCCAGCAACGAAATTCCATTCTTTATCCGTTGAATCTATTCGGAAACAACGTTGTTGGCTTGTAGTTTTGGTCGTATTGCCATAAATGCATGGGATTTTCTTTAGATGATTCCATTTTATTTTGGGGGCAATCATCGGAGTGCCTCTACTAACAGGGAAATCCACAATTGGGTATAACTTTTCTGTATGTGCATGATAGCCCAATGTATATAATCTGAAAAATAAAGAAAAATCAGAACTGCTAGTAAGTGATCGCTATTTCATTGAGTTTTAGGCTCGCAATTGTGTCAATTAATTATTTCAAATTGTTATCAACCTACTCTTTCCGTTTATAAGTTTCCATATTCAGAACCATAATATCCCTTGAATATAAAAAAACTTCAACTAACATTATGGGAATATTATACCAAGCCGAGAGTCAACATAAGTCGAAGCAAATTTTATGAATTTCTGCGAAATATTATGATTTCGAAGACTCTTAACTCAGAAATTCTATTTCAGTTCTTAATTGAGACCACACAATCTCCTCCGAAATTCATAATTCACTTCCCTTGAGGAAACGGGAAAAACTCACTTATAACTTCAGACATATTTTTCACAGACAGATTCGGATGTGTTGCAGATGAACCAACCCTCCACTGTTACCGCAGAGAGGGTCTATTGTGGCTCATTCATACAGGGTGATTCAAAAGAACATTGACAAACTTCAGGAAATGATTCCTCACAATATTCTGATATGAATTGTCCCTATAAATATATGTCCGGAAACGCTTCGTTTCCAAGATACAGGGTGTTGAAGTTTTATTTTTATTTTGTTTTTTTTATATAACTTTCGAAATCTGACCTTAATCGAACGAAAATTGGTATCAAGGGGATTTTTGAGGTGCTCTTACTCGTAGGGGCCGCCACCTACACGTCTTTTTTTTTAAGATCCATAACTTTTTTGAGCGTACTTCAAGCACATTTTCCAGTGATAAAATCATTTCCTCTATCATGTCTACTTAAAAAAGTTACCCTTGTTACAAGTCGCTATAAGCAACCGTTTTCTAGATATTTGGACTTCTTCTCAGATCTTCCTCGTTCGCTACCGGAGTTTTATAAACTAGTGATTTCAAATGTCCCCAGAAATATAAATCTAGCGGGTTCAGATCTGGGGACCTTGGTGCCCACGCCTGGTTAGGTTCTTCTACACCCCTACAGATCCATCGATTTGGATAGACAGTGTTGAGGAATTCCCTGGCTACAACGCTAAAATGGACCGGAGCCCCGTCATGCATAAACCACATGCCGATACGAATTTCTAATGGTACATTCTGGAGTAGTCCCTGCGATTCATTTTCTGAAGAGTCTCTGTAAGTTGCGCCATTCAGTCGGAACGGAAGGAAGAAAGGACCTATCAAGTAATTATCAATTATTGCCGACAATATATTTACAGAAAATTGATACTGATAATATCTTTTACTAACTGCGTGCGGATTTTCCAGAGCCCAAACATGGTTGTTATTAAAGTTTGTGATAGAATTTCGGGAGAAGTTTGCTTCGTCCGTGAAGAGTACATATCTTGAAAATTGAGGATTTCCAGCCAATTTTCTCAAAAACCATTGACACATAGTATTGTGTTGGGGGAAGTCCCGTTGCAAAAGATCTTGTACCCTTTGAATATATCATGGATAAAATTGTTGATCGTGGATAATTCTCCAAACTGTGGACTGAGTAGAATTGAGAGCTTCAGCAATTATTCTTGTACTTGTTTCTGGATTCTCCTCGAGAGCGTTCAAAACAGCTTCCTCAAATTCTGGAGTTCGGACTGCTCGTGGTCTCCCAATAATATCAGCTGCCCTCTCAAAGCTACCTGTTTCTGCCAAACGACGGTAAATGTTGGAGCTGAATGCAGTACTCGATTAGGAAATTGCTCCTGGTGAATGCGTCTTGCTCCGCGCGCATTGCCATCCGTAAGGCCATAAACAAAATGCATATCGGCTAAATGAGCATTATTGTTTGAATAATTCATTTTTTCAAAATTAGTGTCTTAAAACTTACAGAATCTTCAACAAACCGACAAAACGTTTAACTGTCACATAATATGTAATTACCAAAACTACTTACTCAAACGTCGAATTCATTTCCTAAGTATTCTCGTGAAAAATGCAAAGTAATGGTAATAACTTCAACACGCATTGATTATCAAATAATCGACTTGAAATTATCTAAAAAACGGTTGCAGGGGCAGCTTTTTTACGTAGATATGATAGAAAGAATTGATTTTTCACTGAAAAATGTGCTAGAATCACGTTAAAAAAAGTTATGGACCTTCAAAAAAGAAAAAGACGTGTAGGTGGCGCCCCCTAGAGGTAAGAGCAATAATAACATCAGGTTCGAATTTGGCACCTCAAAAAACCTCTCAATACCAATTTTTCGTTCAATTAAGGTCAGTTTTCCGAAAGTTTAAAAAAAAACGAAAATAAAAATAAAATTTCAACACCTTGTATCATGGAAACGAAGCGTTTCCGGACATATATTTAATGGGACAATTCATATTGGAATATTGTGAAGAATCACCTCCTGAAGTTTGTCGAAGTACTTTTGAATCACCCTGTATAGTTCACCGTTCAAAGCTATTCAGATTGACGGTTCCTTGTGGTTTCTCATAATCCACACTGTAGATTCGGCAAACTGATAATTGTATCAGTTATATTCACAGCATGTGGTTTCTCAGGTGGCGGTGACCTCTTAGCTGGTTGAAGGTTGACGGACGAGATAATGGGCTTTCTTTAGGGGATTCCCAGGTGAATCGCATACGTACAAGGATAGATTGGGGGAGATTCCGTACTCACCTCGAGAATGCTAATTGTGCTCTGAGCGAATCCAATCTCCAATCGAGTTGAAGGAAGATGTAGAACACTATGAGCTCGCCATAAAAAGCGCGTTAGAGGATTGCTGCTTCAGGAAACAGGCTCTGACACACAACATCGGGATTCCATTGAGAATTAAAAATCTAAATCGTGATAGTAATGGTGCTGAAAGAGCATATCATAGGGTCTGTTTCCTGGAGACAGAATCTGGTCGAATCGATTGAATAGACAGGTAAAAAACGCGATTCTAAACTATAAAGACGAAAAATTTGGAGAAACTTCAGAAAATCATGTGTGGGCCTATTGTATTGCTATATTCGTAGTGGTTTCTAGTTGTATAGTCCTGTGTGTTTCATAAAGTACAGTTGTGTATGTGCTTGGTTTTAAAATCCATAACCCTTCCAGGATTGATTTGTCCGAATGTTGATATGTGCCTAAGTGTTATGGCATAGCATTTGGAGACTGATTTCTTCGTCCCCCCCCCCCATAGTCTGCATTTGACGATTTCTTTTTGAGTACTCATAGTACTCAATTCGCAGTATCCAGGCAGTAAGCCTGTTATTGAGCGTACCTTTGTTCCATTCAATTATATGAGAGATCAGCCGTTAGTATTTGACTTAGATGTCATACCCTGGCTGTGCTTTGGTTTACCATCCGATTGAGTTCCAACATATCTGGTGTTTTCCTTGTTCCACTCTTTTATTAGGCTTTCGCATCGGATTTTGTTGATTCCAAGTACTGGTTCTGAGCCAAATTCCAGCCTCAGTCTCAGCTTGAGATACAGTTGTGCACAGTTATGCACCCCATATATTTCACCTGTTAACAGTCCTGTAAGGATGCGCAGATTATTAGTGCTTCATTCAAGGATTTGCGCTATCGTATGCTTCAATGGGTGGAATATTATTTTTTTCGGATAGGCTTAACCTGGAGTATTCTTCCGGTGCATGAGAGTTTGCCTCTGTCAATTTGTAGATCATGCCCTTGGCAGTATTTCTCCCAATGTTGAATGGGATTCCATTTCGAAGCAACTCTGTCTATCTGTCGTTCAACGTAATGATAGCAATTGGTGATCAGGAGAACAAATAGGGTGGGTAATTGAAGCGTCTCTGAGTGTTTGTGACAAACCACCACTCAACCGTGAACTTCGAATTTGATGGTGAGAATATTACTAAACAAATAGTACGATTAGTAACGAGCGTCTACAGATAAATATGTAACATTGTAAAACAAATACATACTTTCCCAACACATGTAATAGCTCTTCGAAAGAACAGATAGAAAATGATTCGGTATCCCAGTCATGTTTTTCATCCAACATATTTTCACCGACTTCTATGAGGAGTGGGTCACTCTTGATGATTTCTGTTCGTTTTGTGTTAGTAGAGTTGAAGATGGTATTCATCAAATATTCAGCCATATTTTCCTTCATGCTTCCATTATTCACTTTCCCCACAAGAACACTGGATAGCTTTTCCATCAGATCCTTGCCTATAGATGAGTTACCTGTCCTTTCATTCATATATCCATTTTCTCTGGAATTTGCATGTCCGTTAATCTGTAAAAAAGTAATAATGTTTGAAAACTATTCAACGCTGGGTAACATGTAGCATTTGTTAGGAAAACCTCCAATGAAAACACGTAAAAGAGCATAGACAGGGTGGAAAAAAACATTGATGAACTCTCTCATGTTCCGTAAGATAACCCAGTTGGGAAAACGATTTCGAACAAATTATGCATTGAAAAGGTTTATCTCCCGCATGAATTTTCATGTGCCTCTTAAGATTCCTCTTTTGAGAAAATGATTTAGAACAGATTTTACATTGAAATGATTTTCCTCCTGTATGAATTCTCTCGTTACTGAAAGAGAGGCCTTTTGGCTGAATGATTTTGAACAGATTTTGCATTGGAATGGTTTTTCTCCCTCATGAACTCTCTCATGTTTTGTAAGATGCAAAAATGATTTTAAACAAATTTTGCATTGAGATGGTTTTCCCCCTGAATGAATTATCTCATGATGCCATAATGTTCTCCTATCAGTAAAACTCTTTGGACAAATTTTGCATTGAAATGGTTTTCTCTCCTGTATGAATTATTCATGATGAAATAATGTGCTTTTATTAGCAAAACTCTTTGGAACAAACTTTGCATTGAAATGGTTTTCTCTCTGTATGAATCATCCCATGACGTAACAATGTACTTTTGTGTGCAAAAGACTTGGAACAACTTTTGCATTGAAATGGTTTTTCTCCCGTATGAACTCTCATATGAAGCAACAAATTCCTTTTATATGCAAAACTCTTTGGACAAAGTTTGCATTGAAATGGTTTATTTCCCGTATGATATCTCTTATGATCCAAAAAAATTTTTCCCTTAATTCTGTCATGTCCGGTAAGATAGGCCTTTCGGGTAAACGATTTTGAACATATTTCGCATTGAAATGGTTTTTCTCCCATATGAAATCTCTCGTATCCCCTAAGATACTCCTTTTCATTATCAGCAGGAGGGAGTTTCTGATGATTTATTGAATCAGTCATTGTAGATTCCTTCCTTATATTATTGGCCCTTTCCATGCCTGTTCCATACTCTTCTATATCTTGTTGACGCCATGTTTTAGAGCTCTGAACTTTTTCGTGTATGTACAAATAATCGAACAATTTTTCAAACGACATATAGATCGATCTGAAAATTAAAGATTGCTGTTTCTTCAATATTTCAACAGCCGCCATTTCGAAATTACAAGAGCAATTTGGCTCAGCTTTGAAATCAGCAGTTCGTCTTTAAATTTCGTTATACAGGGTGTTAGTGAATAAGTGCGAAAAACTTCAGAAGGTGTACTGCATGGAAAAATAATGACAGTTTTTTCTATAACTTTTGTCCGCAAATGCTTCCTTTTCCGAGATACGGGGTGTTGAAGTTTTTCTTAAAAACTGATTATTTATTTATTGCTCTGAAACTGGTCGAGATATGCAAAAAAAATTGGCGAGTTTCAGGAAATAGTTATTGCGCATTTTCTGACATGCAATAAAAAACATTATGTCAATCATTGGCGCGCATACGGGTAATGATCCCAATTTTTTTGAAGAAAAAATGGTACGCCACTGAGATATTCCAAATAAAAAATCATTGTTGAATTTCCTGTTCGATTTGTAACAAAAAATCTCTTTCTCCTCTTGTCCGTATGGGGCGACTTTTTATGCAAAAAAATAACACATTTTAACGCGTATTTTTCATTTTTTTAATACATCAACAAGAACTATCTAATACAGAAAATAATCCTAATGAATAAATAGGCGCAGAGCTACAATAGATGTTCGAAATAACCTCCCTCAGACGTGATACAAGATTCAACTCTTCTCCTCATTGATTGTCGTATTCGCGCAAATATTCCTGGTGTATTTCTTATTGTCTCACAGCCGGTATAATTCGATTCCTCAGGTCTTCAACATTTTCGACGGGAGTGGAATGAACTAACGACTTGAGAAAATCCCAAATGCAAAAATCTAGAGGATTTAAATCCGGAGATCGAGCAGGCTAATCTTCCGTACCTCCCCTACCTATCCAACGATTTGGATATACTGTATCTAAGTGATTACGTACAATAATGCTTAAATGGACTGGTGCACGATCATGCATGAACCAGAAGTGTTGTCTCAGCTGTAGAGAAATTCCTTTAAGAAGAACAGGTAACTCTTCTTGTAGAAAATCAAGGTAAGAGTCGCCAGTTAGTCATTGTGGTAGGAAATATGAACCGATTGAATGATCATCAGGTACCCGAAGCTATACATTTACTTAAAACTGATGCTGCTTCGAAGATTCCATATGGATTTTCCTCAGCCCAAAGGTGATTGTTATGGACATTCCATATACACTGTCGTCCAAAATTTGATGAAGAATCTAATGACAACAAACTGGGCGCGGAAATAAGTCTCTAGGTAGGAGAGCTTGCACACGTTGAATATGAAACGGATACAATTGCTGTTCCTCATGAATTTTGAATATAGTGAAGTTGCTTACATTCAGTATGTTGGCAATTTTTCGAACACTTGTTTATATATTTAATTCCTTTATTTAGTTATGAACTAATACAAATGATCATTTAAAGAATACACATTAAATTTGGTCACATAAAATAAAACTAATAATAGACATGTCACTCATAAAACTACACATTAAAATTTGGTCATATAAAATAAAGTAAAACCAATACAGCCATTCCACTCATAAAAACTACACATTAAAATCAGTTGAAGAGAAGGGAGAAACATAAGTATACCTGTGCAGAATATTGAAATAGAATTACAAAGAAAAATTCTTTTTTCAAGCTCCAGCACTAGGAGAGTGAAGAAAAATGTTTAAGTTCTGTTTGAACTTGTTCAAGGAATCTGAGGATTTGATTTCTATGGGCAGCTGATTGAATCTCTTCAGGCCTTTGAAAAATACAGAAGTTTGTGTATGACTCTTTGTCACCAGTGGAATATGGAAATCATTTCGTGATCTTGTATTGTGGGTATGCACATCAGAATTGTAATTGACAATATTTCTCAAATACCTAGGAGCAGTACCTGATTTGATCTTAAATATAAATATTAGAGTATTATACTCAAAGAAGTCATCTATTGACAACCACTGCATTTCCTTTAACATATGCCCAATGTGTGTTCTCTTTGAGCATGTGAGTATGATTCTCATAGCTCGACTTTGAAGTTTCCTAAATCTGGACATTTCATTTTGATTGAGTAGGTAAAGTATTGTGGAACAGTAGGTAAAATGAGGTAATATTAAGGTGTTGAACAGAATAGTTTTGGCCCATCTTGTCCAAAAAGTAGAACATCTTTGTAAGTAGTTGATTTTATATGAAATGATTTTGATTAAATTGTTAACATGTTCTTTAAATTTGAGCTGTCTATCTATAATTACTCCTAAATATTTGAATTTCTGTACCATTTCAATTGACTCGTCACTTACAGTAATATTCAGCTGACTCTCGCAAAACAATCTGTAATTATTTTCGTTGCTGATTATCATAAATTTGGTTTTTTGTGTGTTTATCTTCAATTGGTTAGAGGAACAGGAACAGGTGACTCCGCAATTCACTCGAGAACTGCTTCTTCTAGTTGCACAGTTCGTACTTCTCGAGAGCGCCCGCAGTCAGCCGTTTGTTTCTTAAATGCGCCATTTTCGCGCAAACGTTGGTGAAGACGAGCAAATATTGTGTGATGGGGTATCCTACATCTTGGATACAACTCAGCATACAATCGTCGAGCTTGCCGAGCATTTCCATTACTTCGACCATAGACAAAATGCATATCTGACAATTCCGCACTTGTATAATTTTCCATTCATTTCGATAAAAGAAAAATTAATTACTTATTATCATTAATGTTATACCAAACTAAAAGCTTGGAAATGAAGAAACGCTAATTTGACATTTTGTTGAAATACTTGACTTCAACAGAATGTTGACAGTAGCCTACTAGCATCGGAAATTATTTTTTGTTTGAAATATCTCAGTGGCGTACCATTTTTTTCTTCAAAAAAATTGAGATCATTACCCGTATGCGCGCCAATGATGAACATAAAATTCTCAATTGCATGTCAAAAAATGTGCAATAACTACTCTCTGAAACTCAGCAAATTTCATTTGCATATCTCGGCCGTTTTCGGAGAAATGAATAAATAGTCAGTTTTTAAGAAAAACTTCAACACCCCGTATCTCGGAAAACGAAGCATTTGCGGACAAAAGTTATGATACAAACTGTCATTATTTTTTCATGCAAAATCACCCCCTGAAGTTTGTCGTTCTCATTCACTAACACCCTGTATTTTATGAACTACAGTTGGAAATTTGGTTATTTCGTTATTTCGGTTTCCATCTCTGAGCCATTTAAAAAAAAAATTAAAAAGGAGCAAATATCAGTCATGGTAAATAAGAAACTTTTTTGACCAACTAATAGACGAGGGAAAAAGGGAGAAGCAAAATTAACGAACTCCACTTTGGTCCGATACTTGGAACATTCCTCAATACCAAAACCATTACTATTGAGAAAACACTACGAACGAGAATCATTCGTGGAGCACTTGAGTTCGAAAATCGTATGAAATGCGATGATGAACACATATTAGCCAATACTTGGGAATCTGTACTCTTTAACCTCCCTCCCTCAAATCCTCAAACCAATTACCGCCAATATTTCCGATTCATCGGTTCCATCCAGGATGAATACTGCACAACCACCCTCGGATCCCCAGTCATCTCGAAGGAGTACCCATATTGGGAACTTAGAGAAACATTGTCGAGACCTGGTGTTGAAACTCAAGCTACTTTAGGGTCAGGAAATGCCAATTACACTTATTTTCAGTGTTACAAAGTTTTATATTGACTTATCCAAAATAACTTGACAGACAGTTCTATTCTTTTTTCCATAAACATATATAGGGTGACAAAATAAAATGAAATTATCACAATAAAAGGTTTCAACATCCTTCCCCTTGCTAGATAAATGCACACACACACACACACACAAACTCTCGTCACTGGTCATATGTATTCAGTTGTTGATGTTCTCACATCCACGACTCGAACCTTTCCGTCTGGCCCCAGATAGATTGCAGTTACCCAGCCCAACTTCCGGGCATATCTTGGTAGGTTGTCATTTATTTGAATTGCGTTTTGGTTTTTTGTCCATTTGTTCCTCTTCGATGAAGTGGGTAAATAGTCCTCAACACATGGCTTCCAGAAATTGTATAGCAACATCTGGACCTAGGCGTATACATGAACTACCGCCATTTGACGATCAGAAGAAAATGATTTGGACTGATGGCTTCGAAATCGGCTGGATGGCCTAATACTCGGGTCAGGGGTCTGGAATTGACTAGATGTTCTGCTTCAGGGAAAAATGTTTGCAAAGTTTTTTCTAATGGTTTGGTCGTACAAATTTTTAGAAATATATTTTTTCACAAATTCTCTCAACCTCTCTCATGTTCTCCCCATATGGGGCAATCCTGAGGCATTGAATTGGAATTCAATTCTCGCCATCATTCTGAGTATTGCCATGATAGCTGGGTATGAGCTACCTCAAGATGAATCGCTCTTGCAGACAGACAAGTGACAATTACTCCTTATCGTTTTTCATTCCTTCTTCCAATTTTGACATGGATTGGTCTAACCTCTTGTTTGAAAAATTCTTTTGGTAGCTGTCCCATCAATGGTAGAAGCGGCTTAGCATTCCTGGAATTTGAAAAAAGCTGACTTTACTGCTGCTATACAATTGATTACTCAAAATTTCTGTCATATTTCGTTCTTTTCCTCTATGTTTGAATTTTTCATGAAAATGGCTAATAAGTAATTTCGTCTAGTCGTGCTTGAAATCCATCATCAAGAATTCTTGCCAAGTTGGTTTTTCCGTCGAGTACCATAATTTTATTTTTCAATTTAGGATGGACGCTGAGGGGTCGGTTACCCGTTTCTGTCTTCCATTTTATAAATATCTCATTTCGCCAGGGAAACATTACATTACAGTTTGGACGACAATCCTTGGTGTAGGATTTTTTTTGCATTCAATGTCTTTCAGATTTAATTTGAAACTGAATTTGTCATTTTTAGTATCCCACCATAATCCAAGTAGTCTCTGGGGAGATGTATCTATGTGTTTCACACAAACTGAGTTGTCTGATAAACTTGCTCTGAGAATTGCTGAGTTGGTCATCCAGTTACCCTTGTCGAATCTCGCACAACTCATCGTGCTGCAATTGCCATTGGCAGTTTGGACGTCTCCTTTTTCGGAATCTCTAGAATCCAGATAGTGATATATGGATCTGTCGCGGTATTTTCTGCATGGTCGTTTTTTACAAATCGAGCATATACTGGGGAACATGTGGCTCCAAAAGTTATTACCATCATTTCATAGACATCGGGTTCTTTATGATATTCCAAGTTCCGCCAAAGGAATCTTTACGAATCTCTTTGTTTCTTCCGGATCCCCACTTGGTGGAACTTTTCTTTCACGTCTCCACAAAATCCAAATCACTACTGTCTAAACCCCCAAAATATCATCTTCTGTGACAATGGTACGAATTTCATTGGTGTGGCAAAATATATGAGAAGAGCTCTTCAGAATCTGGGCCATTCAGCTGCTATAGAAGCCATGTCTGCCAGAGGCATTGGATTCAAATTCAATCCCTCAGGAGCGCCCCATTTGTGTTTTGGTTGAAGGCGCCAAATCAGCATTAATGCAAATCGTCGATGGAGTCTGTTTTGGGACCAACCCTATTCATTCTATATATCAATGATTCATATTATCATATATTACCGGAAAAATGCATTCTCTTTGTTGAGGACCCCACACTGATAGATCGTATAGTAAATTAGAGGAACTGATTGACTCTTCCAAACTCACCTTGCAAATGACAAATGAGTGGTTCTGTTCAATACTGCTAAAAATCAGAATCTTATTATATCTTCACCAACAGGTGGAGAAAGTGTCGAGTTACTTGGTATATCCATTGATGACAAACTCAACTGGATGTGTCACGTGGAAAATCTGTCGAAAAAATTATCAAGCGTCACGTTCTTGATTCGCAGAGTGAAAAACTTTGTTGGTGCAGACACTGTAAGAGCCAGCTATTTTGGACTTTTTCACAGTCCTATGACTTATGGAATTGTCTTGTGGGGTATTTCGTCCCATTCAAACAAAATTTTTGTTTTACAAAAAAGGATTATTCGAATAATATCAGGGGCGGGCTACAGAGATCACTGCCATGCCCTATTTATTCACCACCAGATTATGCCTTTTCCTACCACTTTCATATATTCCACTCTACTTGGAATACATAAAAAAAGAACAGATTTTGCTCTTTCAGCGGACACGCATCAGCACCAAACAAGGTCAGGAAACCTCTTGAGAACACCAAGATATAGACTCCATTGAATATAAACCTTTATAGTAAATTACCTTTGGAAATAAGAAATATGAACTTTCACAATTTTTAGAGATCAGTTAAATCTTGTCTACTGATGAACTGTTTTCACTCCGTAAAGGACTTTTTGAACTATAATGTCAATGTGTTTATTGTGTATAATGTCAATGTGTTTATTCCTGTGTTGTTGTGATGAATCGCCGTAGGAAATTTAGTCTTACTCTTATAACTTGTAACTTTTAACTTTAAAAATGTTTTTTCTAAAGGACCTGCTATAAATGTATTTATACAGTGCTTCTCAAAAGTCCCCTTCCCACTCTTATTTTTGGAACGGTTATATATAAACAGGTGAAATTTGGAAACTGAGTATTGAAGGTTGTAAACTTCCGTACTAGTGATGATAGATGACGAAATCGTCAAAGATGACGTCACAAGGCCATTGTGACCAATAATTTTGAATGGAACCCTACGGCAAGCGACACCTCTTTCAAAAGGTATCAAAAGAACCTATTCAATGATACTAATTTTGTTGGTGTTTATGGCAGTTTTAATGGCTCATTAGTAAACATTAAAATTTAAATTACATTCAGTATGATATCAATTACAGATTTAAGAATCAGTATCTACTTGAAGAAATTGCTCGAAGTGACCTCCATTTACTTCCTGACAGTGAAATATCCTATTTTCAAACTGTTACTGTTGCAAATGTGTCTGCGGAAACAGCCTCACATTCTTCAACAATACGTTGTTTTAAAACGTCAATATTGTCAGGTTCAGTGGCGTTCACCTTCGATCTGAGATACCCCCACAGCAAAAAATCCAAATGTGTGAGGTCCGGTGATCGATCTGGCCATTCCGTTGAACCTCGTTGTCCAATCCATCTCCCACGATACTCCTCATCCAAATACCGTCTTACTGCACCGTAATAGTGTGAAGGAGCACTATCCTGTTGGAATGTTATTTCCAAATTGCCGAATTCATCTGGAATATCTTCCAGAATTCCAAGGATTAACGGTTCTATTGCGTTTTGCAACAGCTCCAGATAAACCTCACCAGTTGAATATATATTCAAAAAAAGAGTCCCAACGATTTGGTTCCCCAGGATACCTGCCCAAACATTCACCTTCTGGGAAAATTGGGTATGTGTTTCACGAAACAGGTGAGGATTTGCGTCAATCCAATACCTCACATTCTGTGTATTTACATTTCCATTTAGATAGAAAGTACTTTCGTCACTAAAACAAATTGTTCTGACATAGTCTGGCTGTTGGTTGATTTTAGTTTCCATATTTTCACAAAATTCTAGTCTTCGGTCTGGGTCGTCGTCTGAGAGTTGATGAACCATTTTTAATTTGTATGGATGAAATTTTTTTTTTTCAACACCCTGTGAACTGTACTTCGACTGACTTCACAGGTAGATGCAACGTGAGTTGTTGAAGGAGTAGGATTAACTATTACTTCTGCCAGTATATCAATTTCTTTCTCATCAGAAATTTGTGGTCTGCTAGATCGTTTCGCATCATTAATACCACCCGTTATTTCGAACTTACGAAGAAGCTCCCTTAAATAAGTCCTCAAAACGGGGAGATCGAGAAACCTCCCATTGAAAATGCGTTCTGCTGCATGAATATTTTGTCCAGTTTCACCAAGAATTAGGATCGCTGCTACTTTATCACCTAAAGCACGTACCATTTTGCTTCTTGAAGCACTCAAACGTTCGGCTCACAACAGTTTAACAAATTATTAAAATGTACAAAATATTAAAAGTACCAAAAGCTGCTAAAACAGTTAAACGTTCGATCAACAATACACAAATTATTAAATATTCAAAAATTTGGACAATTACAAAAACGTCGAATTAGGGAGACTAACAAAAACGTCAGCTCATTTGAAAACTATCCAGAGGCGGAGCTTGAATTTGGAATTTTAGTATAAACTGATTTAATTCATCACAGCTTTGTGTTTTTTGAAAGCGAGTTGCCAAAACTGCCATAAACACAAACAACATTAGTATCATTGAATAGGTTTTTTTGATACTTTTCAAGAGAGGTGTCGCTTGCCGTAGGGTTCCATTTAAAATTATTGGTCACAATGGCCTTGTGACGTCATCTTTGACGATTTCGTCATCAATCATCACTAGTAGGGAAGTATACAACCTTCAATATTCAGTTTCCAAATTTCAGTTGTTTATGTATGATCGTTCCAAAAATTAACCAGGTAACCTCGTTTTGTTGAAACATATCGACAAATCCCAGTCATTTCAAAGTTTTGGGGTGTGGACCATCAGGGGTAGTCCGTTCCTGACTTTGTAGCAAAACAACTGACTCCTGCATGGGAGCTCATCGAAAGAATTCATTTGTTTAGTCAATCACAAAAATTCAGATGATTTTGAATATTCACTTTGGAAGTTATCAAAGAAACACATTTTTCATTTTGTAACTTTGAGGGCCCGTAACTTGGTAACGAAGGATTTTAGGAACAAAAGTTATATGAAGTACTGGTGATATTTTGATCCCATCTATACATTCCCGAGAGGAAAAGAGGAAGTCCAGGGACACCTTGTATATATATATATATATATATATATATATATATATATATACAGGGTGTTTCCTAACTACGGTACGAAACTTCAGGGGGTGATTCGTTAGGTCATTTGACAAAAAAAGTTCCTATGAACATATGTCTGGAGTTGCTTCGTTTCTGAGATACAGGGAGTTGAAATATAAAAAAAAAGGTATTTATAAAATATCCTGAATATCCTGAAACCGATGTGGTTGAAATGTAGTACAGCTATTTGAAGTAATTAGGCAATTATTTGGCCAACAATACTGAGAAAAAAAAACTTTTTTTTGTAGTATTTTATTTTTTCAGATTGAACAACTGAAAATACAACTCTTTGATCCCCTGTGTTTTATTCATATCAAGCTTCGTATTCGAGAAAAAAATACTTCAACTTATTCTACAAATTATCCATGGACAACATAAAATACAAACTTAAAGTAAAAAATAAACAATTTCGACCTCAAAGTAAATGAGCAAAATGTCCACCGTCTGATAAAATACACGACTGCAATCGATGTGTCATTGATTGTCTGACACGTTCAAAAATACTTGGAGTATTAATTATGACATTGCAATTGTCACTTATTCGATTCCTCAAGTCATTCACATCTAGAATAGGGATCTTATGAACGAGAGCCTTCAGATGACCCCATAAATAGAAATCTAGAGGATTCATATCAGGACTGCGAGCGGGCCAATGTTGAGGTCCTGCACGTCCAATCCAGCGATTAGGGTAGGTGATGTCGAAATTCTGACGAGCAAGAACACTAAAATGAGCTGGAGCTCCGTCGTGCATAAACCACATGTTGCCTCTTACAAGTACGGGTACTTCTCCCAATAAAATGAGTAAATGATTTCGCAAAAAAGCCGTGTAGGATGGACCTGATAATCTTGCTGGTAAAAAAAAGGTCTAATAATTCCTACCGTGAAAAGTTTGCCTCGTCCGTAAATAAAATATTTGGTAAAAAATCATTATTGTGTGCCATCGTATGAATCAACCACCTGCAAAACATTAATCTTGGGTGAAAATCCCTAGGCAGTAGAGCTTGGACCCGCTGTATGTGATATGGGTATAGGAGGTTTCTTTTTAGAACTTCCCAAACTGTTTTTGGGCTCACTTCAAGCTGCAGTGCAATCTTCCTGGTACTTTTTGAAGGAGCTTCTTCTATCGCATCAAGTATAGCTTCTTCTAGTTCTGGTTGTTACAGTTTCTGGTCTTCCACCACTTACATTTTTATTAAAAGTTCCAGTTTCACATAATCTTGCATGTAGCGTTCTTAATGTTTCAGCACATGGAATTACTCTGTTAAGATATCTATCCTGGTAGATTCTCCGTGCTTCTTCCGCATTTCCATTGGCTAATCCATAAATAAAGTGCATGTCAGCCATTTCAGCGTTAGTAAAAGTATTCATGATGGAATCAGTGCTAATTGACAACTCTGACTTTAACTGATATGACAATACCATCACTGTCAGCTGGTCTCTATAGCAGGTAATCATGATTGTAGAGTTCCTTCATTTTTTTTGTTCTCGAAAACTAAGCTAAATATGAAAAAAAAAACACAGGAGACCAAAAGGTTGTATTTTTACCACGCTTATAAAAAACTTTCTAGAACCCACGATTTTATTCAAATGCACTGGAAAGGAGAAAATATTTTTTTTCTCAGTATTGTTGGCTGTGGTGTCCACTGAGACGCCACTGGACCTACTTATGGCCAAATAATTGCCTCATTACTTCAATTAGCTGTACCACATTTCAACCACATCGGTTTCAGGATATTCAGGATATTTTATGAATACCTTTTTTTTATACTTCAACGCCCTGTATCTCAGAAACGAAGCAACTCCGGACATATGTTCATGGGAACTTTTTTTGTCAAATGACCTAACGAAACACCTCCTGAAGTTTCGTACCGTAGTTAGGAAACACCCTGTATATATAAATATAAATATATATATATATATATATATATATATATATAATATTAATAGACAATGTACACAAATGGAAGCCTAATATATCACCTGTTTATAATTCTGCACTGGTTCACCATTCAAAATAAATCCACAAGACAGGACTGTCTCCAAATCCAAAATCTCATCATAGTAAGCGCGAATGAGCTCTCCAAAAGAGTAGCCTATTACTCCTGTGGCTGGTATACAAATTTTTTTCAAAATATTCGCCAAACATAACTGTATTATCAAGCTTCCTAAAATAACGTATGATTCTCTCACTACTTCATCAGGGTTAAAAATCTTGTTGATTAGTTTGGTTCCGACTTTCTCGAAGAATTCTTGCACCCTTGAATGAGACACATGTCGAAATTTTCAGGAACATAATTTGCTAACTCACCTCCGGAAGGAGTCAGAAAATATAGGAACTACAGAAAATTGTTTGTAAATCGAATACCAATCCTCCAAATTCCCAAACACCAAATATATTGGTGATTTTTTCAGTGCGATTCTACTGATTGATCCTTCATCTACACCAGTTTTCGAAACTATTGAATACCCAGCGTATCGGTGATTTGGAATGAATGTCCTGAAAAAAACAAAGTTTCGTCTTCAAGAATATTTGAAATAGGAATATCTCGTTTATTCCTATTTGAGAAAGATTTTAGCAGAGCTGAAATTTTGAGAATGAATAGTGTGAAATGTTAGTTGAGAACATATATATATATATATATATTTGCTAGCGGAAAGCGGGGACCATTTACAGGTAGTTAGTTAGTTATACCTACTTTGAAGTATGATAGCTGCTTTTCATACATGTTCTACAGAATATTGTTGGAAACCAACATTCATTATTACCAGACACTTTTCGTGGTCCTTAACTTCCGCCAGACGCTTTGCAGTTCGTGAATAAATTGAATAAACTAGGTTATAATAGCAAGTCTGAATTTTATATATGTTGGGGTACTATTTCAAAACCTTTCGCAAGCAGCCAGATCATTATGAAGGGGCAAACATTCCCCCAGACACAATAAAAGTTACGCTGTGAGTATAAGCGTGATGGCATTTTTTATGTGCATGAGTACACGTGAGAGCATTGGATGGCTTCATAAGACAGCTGCATGAAATCAATTGGTGATTTTTTTATAATTATTCAATATTTTTGATGCCTAGTTTAGAAATTGATTACAAAGCCCTAAATTTGGCAGAATAATTGTTGAAAGAATTTGATTTTTTATTAAATGATGCTTTTGAAAAATTATTATTACAAAAATATTATAAATCATTATATACATAGTGGGCCATTGAAAAGGAAACAGCGGCTCTGTAGGTCGGCAGAACCGAATTATATAAAAACGCTCGGACACGTCAACTACATTTTCGAGGGGGACATCGTTCGCCATAAAATTCACCCGAAATACATTCCGTTTTCAAATGGCAACATATGGCAAGTGATACCTCATTTGAAAGGTATTTTCCTTCCTAATATCAAACAACAAAAATAAATTAATTCTATCGATTCGTTTTCGAGATATAGGAACTTGAAGTTGGGAAATCACTTTTTATTCACTCAATCAATAAAAACAATATCTGATAAAGCAACTGTCGCAATAATTTTTATGGTCAATGAACTAAATATTCGAACTGTCTACCACCAATTTCCATACAAGTTCTGTTCAAAACGAGACCTCACATTTCGTAGCATTCCCGGCGTTAATCGACGGCATTCTTCAATAATTCTCCTTCCTACCTGGTTCGGTTGCAAATATTTTATTTTTTAATTGACCCCACAGGTGAAATTCGAGTGCGGTTGAATCTGTAGATCTGGCTGGCCACTCTATATATCCTCTTCTTCCAATCCAACTTCCAGGAAACATTCTATCCAAAAACGGCCTAACAGGCTGCGCATAATGTGGAGGTGCCCCGTCTTGTTGAAATGTGGTCTTCATGGTAACGATCGTCATTTTCAATGATATCTACTAATTGTGGATAAACAAATTCATTCAATAATTCCAAATAAGTTTTTCCTATCAGGTTACCGTCAAGAAATACTGGTCCAATCAAACGGTCCACAAAAATACCGGCCAGACATTGAGTTTTTGGGGAGTATGGACTCCGTGGAAAACATGTAGATTGGCAACTGACCAATAACGACCATTATGACGATTCACAGTCGAATTCAAAAAAAAATGTAGACTCATCAGTAAAGCAGATGTTGAAAAGGAAATTCCTATCAGCATCTATGCTCGTAGTCATAATTTCACAATATTCCTGTCGTCTATCCAAATCATCTTCATTCAATTGATGTACCAAATGTATTTTGTAGGGGTGGAATTTATGATGTTTCAGGATTCGGCGGATACTGATTCTACTGATATTGGTAATACTAGCCAATTTCCTTGTGCTCAATGTTGGGTCTGCATGAACTTGTCCTAAAAGTGCAACTTCAACAGCTTCATTTCTCAAAGGAAATTCACGTTCTGGGTCTCATTTCTTGTTGGCTACTGATCCAGTTTGACGAAATTTTTGCACTAATTCTAGAACGTATTCTCTCTCAACAAGTTTATCTGGATGCGTTTCATTGAACAAATTAGATGTACGGTTACCGCACTCATCATTCTTAAAAAAAATTGCCATCATTTCAACTCTTTTCGCGATCGTATACACCATCATTGCGGAAAGATATTCAGCAGCTTTAGTCAAGTAATTCACTCTAATGTCGTTCAATCAAAGATCAGTTTGACACTGATAGACGTCCACAATTGCGATTTGGCGAAAAACATTATCCCATACATGTTTTTGTTGCACTCGCTTTTGAGTCGAATTCGAGAAAACGTCTCTTTATCGATTCTTAAGAACCGTAATTATTTTTCGATCAAGTGAACGAGGATAAAATAAAAATTTGAAACGGAACTGCATGTTATTTGTTGGTAAATAGTTAGATCATTCAATTAATTCTCCGACAATGATATACAGTTGCATTGTTAGATGTTATTTTTATTGATTGAGCGAATGAAAAGTTATTTCCCAATTTCAAGTTCCTATATCTCGAAAACGAATTGATAGAATTAATTTATTTTTGTTGTGTGACATCAAGAAGGAAAATATGGTATCACTTGCTATATGTTGCCGTTTGAAAATTTAGGGGTGGCGGTCACAGCTCCGAGGGATGGAATGTATTTCGGGTGAATTTCATCGCGAACGATGTCCTCCTCGAAAATGTAGTTGACGTGTCCAAGCGTTTTCATAGAATTCAGTTCTGCCGACCTACAGAGCCGCTGTTTCGTTTTCAATGGCCCACTCAATATATATATATATATATATATATATATATATATATATATATATATATATATATATGTATATATATATATATATATATATATACATTTTCTTAAATTTATTGACCACATATTCATTTTCTTCAATTTCTCGGAATAGAGGTCTGATTGAGTCAATTCATATAATTTCTCTCAACTACGTTTCGACATGGTATTTGTCATCATCAGGTTGAAACAATAAAATAAAAAATATGGAGTTTGAGACATATTTAACTTAACACAATGTTGAAATGTATGCACTATAATAATTCTTTAAAAACTTATGTTCGAAATATAACACGTTATTCAACTCAATATAAAAATATCTGTAACATTTATGAGTATTCACTTACAAATTTTTTTATTTGAATTCTGCGTTCGCATCGTACGAACGTTATGTTGTTGTGACTGCGTCGGAGTTATCGGGAAAGGTTTGTTTATCTTTCATGCATTTTTAGCCTCTTCATAAGTACATCGGATTGTTTATATTGAGTTCTAGTATATGAGCCGGTCTGTATTTTTTTGGCAGCATGTAAAGATCAGTTTTCATTATTATTACTATATACAAAGTTAAAAAAGGTTGTTATAAATCTGGCATAAGTTTTTGATATCATTTCTATTGTTAATGCTATTGGGGTCTTTTTCAATAAGTATCATTCCAAAGAATGTTCCTACTCTTGGATTCCTCTCTTTGGTCAGAATTTCAACGTTGTTAGTGTCAAACTTATGTTGATTTTCTTTTTCGTGTTTGGATAAGGCTGTAATATCGGTTTTTGAGTATTTGTGGGCTTGTACTCGTTTCAGCAAATATTGTTTTGTTTGACCTATATAGGTACTTTGACAGTCTTCACACTGTATTCTATATACCGTATGAGTTTTGTTTGTTTTTTGGTATTTCTGGTTTTAATTTTGAATAAATGGTTTTGTTCGTATTTTTCAGTCGGTGTGAAATAGTTATGTTGTGTTTTTCCATTGTTTTATTAATTTTATTCGATAATTTGTCTATGTATGGTAAAGGTATGTATGTTGTTGTTTTCTTTACTTCATTATATTTTTATTTTTATTGTTTCTTCTGCAAAGTGGCTGGGGTAATTATTTTCTTTCAATATATTCTTGATTATTTCTATATCATTTTTCCTGAATTTTGGGTGAGCAAGCTTTATAGCTCTGTCAGTTAAATTTTGAATAACATGTTTTTTGTAACTAAGGGGTGCGTTTGATAAATAGTTTGTGTAACGATTTGATGCATTTCGTTTAATAAACCAGTTTGTGAAAATTTTTCCAGTATTGTCGTGTATTATTTTTAGTTTAGTGTTTTAACCTGATGATGACAAATACCATGTCGAAACGTAGTAAAGAGAAATCATATGAATTGACTGAATCAGATATATATTATTGTTATCATTTTGTCATGTTCGAGTTGAATATCCAATCCAATAACTCTGCCATGATATACGTTCAAACACTACAAATATTTCAATTTTTATTTCACTCACAAATATTTCACAAATATTTTTTCAAGATATTTTCTTTATCCTGAAGAGTTTCGTGAAAAGGAAAATATTTTCTGGCTTTTGATTTTTTCAGACATCACATAAGTTACATCTCAAAGTTGGCTCCACAAATACCTTTCATGCACGGAATGTACTGTATAGGTGTGTTTTTCCAGAAAATGAATTATTTGTTGTCGATAACTCTCAGAGTAACTACCCTTCAGAAGTCAAGAAGGAGAAATTATCAAACAATCTGCAACTGAAAACCAACAAAATACCCCTTTTTGCAAGCTTTTATTTAACTTGCTTCGTTCGTATGTCATTCTTTTGTTAGAGAAAAAAACAAAATGGCGGCTCCAAGATGGCGGAAGAGTTTTGTGATTATGGTCCGATTCGATTCAAAATTGGTATGTGGGGGTTTTCGGGGTCGGAGATTATGTTTTTTCAAAATTCATAAATTTGGGATGGCGGCTTAGAAATAGCGAAGGAGTTTTTTTATTATGGTCCCATTCTATTCAAAATTTGTATGTGGGGGTTTTCGGAGTTGGAGATTATGAATTTTCCGTCAAAATTCATGAAATTCAAATAGTGGCTCATGGAATTTTTGATAGGGAAAAAACAAAATGGCGCACTAAGATGGCGAACGAGATTCAGGTTTATGATCCGATTCGATTCAAAATTGGTATGTGGGGATTTTCAGGGTCGAAGATTTCGAATTTTCCTTCGAAATTCTTGACATAAAAATGGCGGCTCCAATATGGCCGATGATCTCTGTGTTTATAGTCCGATTCTATTCAAAATTGGAATGTGGGGGTTTTCGGGGTCGGAGATTATGCATTTTTCCATAAAAAAATTCCAAATTCAAGATGGCGGTCGAGTTTTGTAATTATGACCCGATTCGATTGAAAATTGGTATGTCGAGGTTTTTGATCAAATGATATAAAATGTGATGTGCTATAAACGTATCATTATTATTATTATTATACCCCAAATGGGCACATGATATGGACATTTTCGTAACAACATCATATCTTCCTATGATATTAAAAAAAATATCCTTGAAAAGAAATATGTACAATACCTACCTTCACACTCATCAAAATAAATTTTTCTGCCTCACCTGAATGCGTTATTCAGGAGGGAGATATATTCAGCGTCAAGTGTTTTCGAATTAACTGTATCAAGTAATGAGCTCACAGCCTCGGGAGTTCTTCCGCTAACACAAATTAGCCTTGGAAGGTCGTCCGATGGAATTCCACCATTGACTTTCTGTTTAGTGATGGCTCTGATTAGTGCGTGGGCGTTACTTCCTCCAAAGCCAAAGCTGTTAACACCTGAAAATTTATTTTCCGTTGAGAAAATATTGTCACCTTTGAAAAATATGTTTATTCAGAGTGGCATACAAGGAAAATAGCTAAATAATTTTATCTCGTAAATTCCTGTTTTCAGTTTTGATAGAGAATCCATACTCATACAAAAAAAAAACACTTTGAAAACAAAGCAAAATTTCATAAACACAAATATGAGAATGATAAAAATTATGGCTTCATTTAGCTTCCGTAACTCCTTTACCGAATTCGAATTAACAATTCAGTGGAAAAAAAATAATAATGATATGATATAAAAAACTGCTGCTCTATTGGTCGACTCAACTCCATGCAAATTCCGGATTCACCGGAAGTGACATAAACTTTTTTATTTTTAAATGGGACACCTGGTATATTTTCAGTTTTTTTGTCTCCATATGACAGAGGGCTATGTTCAATCTCAGTCCTAAAATATTTGTATATAAAATACAACTTTACTGTTTTCGATCAAAATGTTTCAGCTATATGACGTTTGATTTAAAAAAAAAATATTACTATTTTTTTCAAATGGCAACATGGTGGCTCGTCGTGTTAGAAAAAAATACCAGTTTATTAATTTGATACCGCACTCTATTAGGTTCTGAGAAAACTTTCGGTAAAAAAAACTTTTTAACAAAAAATTAAACCGACGAAATACGGAAACGAAAAGTAAAAAATAAAATTAATCTTTTTAGTCTCAATAACTGAGCTCCTAAACTAATGTAAGTAACTAATGTTGAGTCGGCGCCAAACAAACAAGCAAATGAATTAGGTAAGGCGTAAAATGCGCGGTGACATTCTGATAATTTTTTTGAAGTAATTTGATGGTCTTCGTTGATTGTTCGTTTGGCGCCGACTCAAAATTAGTTACTTACATTAGTTTAGGAACTAAGTTATTGAGACTGAGAAGATTTATTTATTTTTTGCTTTCAGTTCCGTATTTCGTCGGTTTGATTTTTTGTTGAAAAAAAATTTTTTCAATTTTTTGTTGCTGAAATCTACTAATTACTACCTACTTGTTTTTTGATTACTTCCAAAATACTTACTCACCCACCTTACTTGAACTATAGCCAGTTAAATAATATGATTATCTACTTTAACTATTTGTTGTAATATGAATTATTTTTGTTGTTCTGGTTAGTTCATTCCATTACTTTGTATATCATTCCATCCTCTCATAGAATATAATGATTGTGACGGATGTGGAACAAAAATAATGACAGTAGCGATCTGTCATTGTCAACTACATATGTGTGTGCCAATGTTCACAAGTAATAAATCGATTATGCCCCAATTTTCCACCCGTAAGGGTGGATAATTCCATTCTTAATCCAAATTTGAGGTATACCCTATCTATTGAAAGAAGAATCATCCAAATCGAAGAACCCAGTACAAAGTTATGCCTGATAGAATCGGTTAACGGACCAGAATTCAGAGGGTGAGTGATCAATATCCTTCATTTTGCTACCCCTGGGGGTGGATTTCATCTTTTGAATTATCGGAATCGGACATCTCACTTAAAACTTAAGCGTGATCATACTTAAAAAAAAAAAAAAATAAATATACGGTCGACAAGAACTTCCTCCTTTTTGGTTTGGTAAAACTAAAAATATAACGTTAGAACTTTCGTTAAATGAAGAAAGAATCTTATTGAGATTAAAATAAGATTTAAAATCATCGAGTAGCCTGTGACCAACACAACTGAAACAAAATCATTAAATTGTTGCGGTAAAAATTGTCGTGTCGACATATTATTTCACATCTCTTCTACAAAGTGTTATTGTGTACCTCATTGTTTGAAAATCATGGAAAATAACAATATTTATACAAGAACTGAAAAAGTTAATGTTATTAGTTTTTGGAGAGTGTAGACAAAATTCAACCGATGCTGCACGTCTCTACGCACAGAGATATCCTGATCGTCGTCACCCGACCCGGCACTATTTTCCAAAACTAGTTAAAGAAATGCGAAATGAGCTTGATAATGATGGAAACGATTCGTTTTTTGTGAGTGAAGAAAAAGAAATAGATGTTCTGGCATACGTTCAAGTGAATATTAATACGTCACTCAGGGAGATCGCAAGAGAATGTGACATTTCGAAGTCTTCTGCAGCTAACATTTTGAAAAAACATAAATATCATGCATTCAAATATCAACTACACCAGCACCTGTACTAAAACGATAATGCAAGGAGACTTGAGTATTGCAATTGGTCCTCTGGAAAATATTTGGAGGATGACACATTTCCATATAAAATTCTGTATACTGACGAAATGTCCCAAATTAGTGAAAATTTCGAACATTTCAACAGAAATAATAAGAGATATTGGTCCGATGCAAATTTACACTTGATGGAGGAAAGAAATTTCCAAGAACGGTTTGGTTTCAACTGTTGGGTTGGGATTTTAGGGAACAGAATTTTAGGCCCTATAATTTTTGACGGTGTCCTGACAGGGGTAGATATCTAAGTTTCCTTAGCATTTCTTGGACGAAGATCCATCAATGAATCAAATTAAGTTATTTTATCAACCAGATGGTGCTCCACCACACAACCTGAGGGCAGTTACGGAATATCTGCATGGAACATACAACGAAAACTGGATTGGGAATATGGGTCCAGTTAGGTGGCTGGCGAAGTAAAATAGGGTTGTTTTCAATTTATACCCGACCTTATGCCTCTAGATTTTTTTTATGAGGATCTATTAAAAACGAGGTTTATGACTTACCTCCTGCCACACGAAATGAATTAGAGGACAAAGTAGGGGCAACTATTCAGACAGTTGAGAAACGTTGTAAGAGTAACAATAAGAAAAGTTCGCCTTTGTCAGCAACAGGATGGAGGTCACTTTAAACATCTGGAACCCTAAAGATATGTAAATAGGTAGTTTCAATATAATTATTTCATTTTCAATAGGTGCTTCATTTAAGAAAAGTTCTAACGTTATGGTATTCTCAGTTTTTTATCGAAAGTATATATATTGTTCTTCAATTTCTCGGAATAAAGTTCGGTTTCAGTCAATTTATATGATTCTTCATAACGACGTATCGATATAGTATTCGTCATCTGCAGGTTAAAAACACTAAAATAATTGGAAACGTACAGTTTGAAACATAATACGTTACTTAACACAATATTTTTGGGTACCTATATCTAAATCCAATTTCTCGGAATCAAGTTATGATAAAGTCGATTTGTATAATTCCTTATAACTACATTTTGACATAGAATTTGTCATCTTCAGGTGAAAAACACTGAACTAATAATTGAAAATGTGGGTTTTATATATATATATATATATATATATATATATATATATATATATATACAGTGACCCGCAGAAAGTACGCATCATATGAAATGTCGATCGTGCAATGGCTTCTGCATAAAAAAAAACCAGAAGACGTCGTACAGTGCCGTTCGTCTTTCCGTGTTAGGCGGGAAATTGAAAAAATAAAAAAATTATGTCTCAAAACACATTTATTCGAAAAAATATCGAAAAATGTTATTCGGAAAAGTTGTTCAGAATGGAATTTTATAGCTACTGTCATGTTTTGAAAAAAATCAGAGTTGAAAAAATAAAAATAATTTTTTTTGCAATGAAAAAATCAATTTGGAAAAATTTATTTCTGACAAAGAAACTCATCAGTAAAGCCAACACTGATATTTCAAATGATATTTTGTAAAGATTTGCAAGATATTTCTATTTTATTCGGAGAAAACTTTAAATATGTGAATTTGCCATGTGTTCAGATGCTTTATAAGAGGTCACTGAAATATCTCCAGGACATTAAAATCCCGATACTGTGTATTATCAATAAATGCCCTTGTATCTACACAATTGAAAAAAAAATGATTCGAACAAATAATAAAAGGAATTTTGGCAAATTGCTGGAATGATTAATACCTACATTATTATCATTGTTGCGTGCATCGCTGATTTCATCATGATCGAAGAGGCCATGAAACAATTGACTAATAATGCTTAAATGTTAATAAGAAATTTCGAACGATTTAGTAGTGTTATTATTAATCGAGGTATTTTTATCGTCTTTCTTGTGGAGTTTTTTTTATTGTAAAAGTGATTTTACATTTTGGCATAATTGAAAAATGCCAAAATTTCCCTACAAAATTTTATTTACTGATGAAGCGACTTTTATATCAAACGGTACTGTCAGTTCCCAGATCTGTAGATGGTGGGCTGATGAGAACCCAAATTGGACGATAGAGGCAAAAAGTTAATTTTCCTTCATGAGTAATGTATGGTGCGGCAAATTACAAACGCAGATCGTTGGGCCATTTTTTTTAGGGGCAACTTTAATTCACGAAATTATTTAGATTTTTTAAATAACGAGTTTTTTTATTTATTACATGGATTGCCGCTGGAAAGGAGGAATGATATTGTTTTCCAACAATACATAGTACCCTTGAAGTCAGAGCGTGGCTTAACGAACCCTTTCCTCATAAGTGGATAGGACGATATTCAGAAAACCCCTGGCCTGCATGATCCCCAGATTTGACTCCCTTGGATTTCTCTTTGTGGAGGTACCTTGAACGTAAGGTTCATAAACATCGGCCATTTCATAATATCGATGATTTAGAAGAAGTAATACGACTATGTATCAATAACAAGAGAAATGAAATCCCGAACAACCACATGTATTGAACGTCAGGGTAGACAGGTCGACTAATGGACAATTACAAAGTTCCGAATATGTATGAAATTGTTTGGTTTTTAATTATTTCAGTTTCTAATTATTTGAAAATAAAAAGATAAAAATTGGTAAGTTCTTGCTATTTTATTAATTAAATAAATTTTCTGTTCTAATGAAAGATTAAAATTAAAATTGTGTTGTTACATGGTCTTTCATCAATAATAAATAGTAACAGGATTATAGTGCCCTGGAGATATTCCAGTGGCCTCTTACGAAGCAGCTGAACACATGACAAATTAACAAATTTCAATTTTCCTCCGAATAAAATGAAAATAACTTGCGAATCTTTATGAAATATCATTTAAGATATTACTGTTGGCTTTACTAATGAGTTTCTTTGTCAAAAATGAATTTTTACAAATTGATTTTTTGTTATGACAAAAAAAAATGTTTTCTCAATCCAGATTCTCTTTGAAACATGGACATGGCTATAAAATGTCATTGCGAACAACTTTTCTCCCTAATATTTTTCGATATTTCTTCAAATAAGTATGTTTTGGGAGATAATTTTTAAAATTTTAAAATTTCCCGCCAAACAAGAAATGACGAACGGCACTGTACAACGTCTTCTAGGGTTTCTTTCGATGCAGGAGCAATTGCACGTATCGATTTCTGTCAAAACTGATTAATAAAATAATTTCCCATATGATGCGTACTTTCTTCATGATGAGGATAAATTGGTGAGGGAATCTGAACTACTTTCACTACTTCAATCGATATGAAATTTTGCCAAACGATGTAAAACCGTTTGTGGCCACCTGGTGTATGAATGTTTTGAAGTGAATGAAAGTATGAATGAGTGAATGGGATGTCAGAATACGCAGATTTCCGCAAGGCAAGATCTCATTTTCGTGTTTCCTACTGGATAGTATTTGTGTGGATGTATGGATAGTGTCGATCGCAGCCTGTCTACAAGTGATATATGAAGTTCTGAAATAGAATGAAACTTTGAAAACTCTCGACACGAAAAACCTCTAAAAATTGAAAAAAGTAGAGAAATAACCTCTAAAAAGTAAAAGTAAATAAAATAAAAACAGAATACAAGTGAAAATGATGAAATATTGAATTTAAATAAAAGTAAGCTACCTAGGCAACGTAGATGAGTATCAAAACAACAATATCAAATCGTTGAGTCTAAATCTTGAATAATTCCCTCCGGAAAATTTGCAAGATACAACCATCAACGACGTCTGCCCTCACGCGTCTGCCCCTTAACGGTCTCCGGACGCGAATAGACTTGGATCAAAATATTACTACTATTAAATTCAAAGAGCCAATACTTATTATTTTTTTACTTTCTAGAGGATTTTTGTGTCGGAGGTTTTTTGTGTGGGAGGTTTTTTAAATTTTCAATTTAAGTTTTGAGAACCAGGAATCTAAGGAGGTCGTAAATCACCAACCACTTGAGTTATCAGCAGGCGGTTAATTCTACGTATAGTTGTACCTGTCCTAGCCATTTAATTTTGTTTTATAGTTAGGTATATTGGGTTAAGATAATTATTAAGAAAAATCGCTTGAATATAATTGAGAATTGTTTATTTATATATAATATATGATAATAATATATATATATATATATATATATATATATATATATAAACATATATATATATAAGTATATTATATAATGATATATGATATACCTAATTAATGTAAAATGTCATACTTCATACTTTATAAAAAGTTCAGTTTCTCGATAAAAGGTATTTATAAACAAAATTACTCACGAAGATCAGTTTCACTGTCGTCATCAAATTGATAATAAACTTTTCTTTGGAATTTTTTTCTATATACATTTATGACTTTTCCACCTCTTCAATATGGGAAACACACTTGGCCCGGCTGCTATCAGGAAGGTTTGCATTTTCTGTTTGAATAAAAGCAACCACAGTTGAACTCAAGGTTGGAGAGGTATTATTTCTTCGAACTGCTAACTTAAGCTGATGCCATATATGTCCAATTGGGTTTAACATACAGTGATAAGGAAGAAGTCTAAGGACCGTATGTCCCAAGCTTTCAGCCAATGAATCACAAAAATATTTCTTTTTTATCGAATAACTGCGTAAAACTTCTAGTAACTGATTTTGTGTACTTTTCCTCACAGTACATATCATTATTCAACATATATTCTTGTATAGTGGCTTTGGTGTCATTTGAACATGGTGCTTTATCTAGTTCTCGACTGTGGTAGCTAGCATTATCCATGACGATAATACTGTTGGGTGGAATATTTGGTATGAGTTTATTTTGGAACCAGTCTTCAAATAATTCGGCTGTAGTATAACATCATCATAATCGACTGAAGAGTCCTTAATATTCTTTGCCGATAAAGACAACGCATTTGGTATAAAACCATTTACGGTTCCTGCGTGAATTATCGTAATGCGTTTTCCTTTATCAGACGGCGCATTAGTTTGGCACAAGTCAGATGAGTCTAGACAACTTTTGTTTGGAATATCGTGTGTATCAAACCAAGTTTCATCCAAATACACTACTGTTCCACCATATTCTCTAAATTCGTTTATTGCCCATAAATATTCAAATCTCCATTTTTCAAGGCGCACAGATTCCATTAAGATTTTTCTGCAACTAATGAGTTTTTTAAATTTAAATCCGTTTTGTGAAAGAGACTTTCTTAAAGTCTCTCTGCAACACTGGATACCAGTTTTAATCTTTCAAAGCCGTTGCATGAAAATATCTAATGTAGGCACAATTTGCTCTTTCACAAGGCATATATTGTTCTTCGAATTATATCTACATCACATCCATCTAGTTTCCTTGAACCACCAGAATCTTTTCGATTCTTTCTTTTTAAAATAGGGTTACTTACTATTTTCAACACTACGGAATACCGTGTTTTTGTTAAAGAAGCACTTTCTTGCACAGCTTGATCCTTGGACATTCCACGTTCCAGAAAGGAAGTATAAACATTTAGTATAATTTGTTTCTCATGAGGGAGTAACATTTGTCGACTAGTGGTACTACGACCACCAGTTGAAGTACTAGCTTCAGGATGAGCCCATGGACGCCACATTTTCCACGACACAAAAATCGAATAGACACTTCAAAATAGACATAACTGACACAACGGAATATAAGGTAGGCAATGACTAAATGTTGTTTAACTTTCCCCCTTTTATTTCTGAAATTGGAAATCGGTCAGTTCTCAAAACAGTCTTGTTTTCCAAATCTGGAAGGTAATTTATTTTGTAACCGTAAATAGACCATTATCGGTATAATCTCGTTGATAGCCCATTATTACTGAAAGTCTGGTGGCCAGGTAAGTGAATTTTATTATTTAAACAGATTTAAACATATCCTTACCAAGGGTTCTGAATCAACCTTACGAGATTTTTTATTATCAAATAAATTCAAATACAAAACTGTCAACAAAAGCGAAAAATAATGGAGAGCCCACTATTATTGAAATCCCAAACTATGTCATGAGATATTTCAATCCGGACCTGGGAATCTTTGGAGGGACACACACTTTTATTGCTTATCTATATTTCGAACAATAGGTAATAATGAGGGTCGTCGTCTAATAGTGATTCACGACATTCTTAGATTTCTGGTTCTACTTTACATGTTGTAGATGAATGCTGTGATGGGAACCCGGTACATTCATTTTAAAAAGCTTGATTTGATATGAACTGAATTCTCTACTTACCCATCAACGGCTTCTGGTCTTTTATTTCAGTTACCTCTTGAACAACCTTCATTCTTCCTTCGATGATGGAATTAAGGGTAGATCTGGTCACAGAATAGTGAATGTTTGGAAAAAGATGACCACTTTCCATCGATAGGAGGCACTGGTGAGAAATGTATTTTTATATCTATGACGGCAAAACAACGGTGGAGGAAGATGCCATTCGATTCAGTTAATGGAGAATTATCGTAAGTAATTGCACAAGTGCCTCAAAATTACCGATAATTTTGAATGACAGCTTGTTGTCAAAAAACTGCATGAGTTCATTTTGATTTTTGGAGAAAGAGCCCGACACCGAAGGCGGAGGGCTCATTCTCCAAAATATGAAAATGACCAAATGCAGTTTTTCAAAGACAACACGCTGGAATGCGAAATTATCCGGTTATTTTGATGCACGAGTGTAATTCGGGGGAATTTTTCCCGAATGAACTGTCAACTTGTCAAACTGACGTTATTAATTTAGACATTTTTAGCTTGTCATCAATAACCATCCCGTAACTGGGAAAAAAGAAGAGACGCAGAAATACATTTGTTTTAATATTTTTCATTTATATATTACGGAAGTATACGAAAAAATATAATGAAACTATTTATTCAAGGTTAAACTAAATCAAAAGTTGCAGGAACTGCAGTGAAATACACAATTATTATACGTATTCTGGTTAGACAATGCAGCTATCGGTGCATTAACGGCTGAAAATGATGTTTGAGAATGCTGTGCCTGTGGAACGTCATTGCCCCTGTTTTTTGACTATTTCTTCATGGTGATCTTCATCTTTTTGGAGATATGGCGTTATTGATTTAGAATTTGAATGGTCCGTGATTCTTATAAGTTGCTGCTCGCTCACCCCCCTTTTTGTGAGATTGGAGACGGCCGTAGCTCGTAAAGAATGGTTAGTAAGCTTGACATTCTCTGTATTTGAACCAGAAGCTTTGACTTGGAGAACAGTCCATTTGCTTACTGTATTTCGTTCAGCAGGAATATCTCTATACCATTTTCTGTTCAACTTCCAAGCGGGATTTACAGTGAGAAACAGTCGTTTTGTTTTTAATCCAACCCGTTTTTCTTGGAATTTTTTGTACAGTCGAATTGGATACAAATCAGGATTGATTTTATTGTTTATTAGCCATTTTAATGAAGCGCATGGTTTTTCCCCTCCTTGCGTCGTCTTAGTAAACACAGGATCGTAAATAATCCTTCCTGTTCTTTCACCTACGTTATTTTCTTCTTCTTTGAAGTACGAAATTGAGCACTTGTGGCCTTCTCCACCACGCCAACCTTATTCAAAAGCAGAAACAAAAAATGCCTTTTTCTGCAAACCATCTGGGGTGTTTTCGTCACAACTACTTTTGGAATTCATCTTACTTCAGAAAAGCTGCACTTTCCTTTCTCTTCTCTGGATTTGTTTGTGGTTGTTTTCTCTTAGCCTTTTTTCGCATCTCTGGCTGCTTTGAACATCAGTGAAAGGGTTTAAATTGATGTTGTGTATGGTGAAATATTTTTACATCAGTAATTCAGCGGTTACATTCCAAATCGTTTTAACAGTAAATTCTTTGTACTCATCGCCATTCTGCTTACGAATATTGAATGCCCAGTCCGTTAATATTTTCCCCAGAACATTAATTCGTGTTTTTCCATCCAAAGTATAGTTTTTCTCAGCACAGGAGCTCATAAACTGACGCCACACTTATTTTCTGTTCTGTTTTGTGATATTTGGTACGTTTTCCAACACATTTTCTTCAATAGCTTGTGATGAAGCCCGACCTTAACGGGACATTTTCAATAAATGATATTTTTGACATTACTTGTCAAACTGACGTTACTTATAATTTGTCGCTGTACTATCGAAGTGTACAATGGAATTGCCATGGACATGAACTGTGCAATTATCGGTCTACAGTGCAATTATCGCAGGGCTCTTTCGCTTTCTACAATGCAATGATCGCTGTTGTTTTGCGAAAATTGCACTTCATTTACATGGGATTTTTGACAGGAGGGAAATATTCCCACTAATATCTCAAGTAAGATATGTTTTCTGAGATTCATTGTTCGATGAAGTTCGCACGTAATGAGAGCAATCGGAAGTATGGTAAATCAACAACTGCTGTTCCAACTGATAATCCTCATATGGATTGTAACACTCTTCGTAGTGTTATGGTATATTTCAATAAAAAAATCGATACAGTTTTGGCCTTAATGATTATGAATTTTCTATGCGAGTCAGAATTTGTTGCGTAGGGTTTTTTTCACAAATCCGCTCATGAATAGGAAACTTGTTTGTCATAGTTAATTATACGAGAAAAGTGAAGCATACTTATTCGAATTGGTAAGAATTTATTGGGAACGGGCCTGAAAGATAGACAACCGTGAGATACGTAAACATCACCGTTGATTTGAACTCAGTTATTTATCGAAGAAATCGAGCAAGTCAACTTGCAACTTACTAGCACTTCATCTAAATGGATGTTATGGCTGTAACTTGATACAAAGAGCCACTTGAAAAAGCTTTTTCAAGTTGAATTGCAAATACAGGGTGTTTCATAATTGAATGCTGATCCTAATGGGCGATAATCCTTGGATGATTTTAAGTAAAATTCTTAATATGAACAAAGGTCCGCAACCGCTTCATTTCTGAGATACAGGATGTTGAAATTTACCAAAAAATTCAGTTTTTCCCCAATATCTCCGAAATCACTCTGGATTTTTTTAAATTTTGGTACATGCAAAGTACGCATGAAAATACATTTTTTCAATGATAAAGGATTCCTCAATTTTCATCAATGGCGTCTCTGTTAACATTCCCTGTCATATTTTTGATCAAAATAATGATACGGCACTGTCTTTTTTCCAAATAAATATTATTTTTGTAATTTTCCTCTATCTTCTCATAAAAATGGATACCTGTATAAGTCTGGCGATCTAGCTGGGCATGTCTCTTTCCCCCCACGACCTATCCAGTGATTATGAAAGTTTCGGTTTAAATATTCGCATGCCAGAGCACTAAAATGAGCAGGTGCACCATCGTGCATGAGCCACATGCGATTACGCATCAAAATAGGAACGTCTTCCAACAGAATTGGCAAATTATCTTCAAGAATTCGGCGATAATTATGTCCATTCAATCAGCTTGGTAAAAAAAGGTCCAATCAGGTAATCTCCAATAATTCCAGCCCAGACATTAAATGAGAACTGCTCTTGGTGAGGAGATTCCACGATTGCATGCGGTTTTTCCACGGCCCAAAAATGATTATTATGAGAAGTTCTGATCCTGTTTTTAGTAAAACTGGCTTCGTCTATGAATAAAATTCCCCTGTCAAATAAAGGATTTTTGGTAACTTTTTGGACAAACCATTGGCAGAAATTCACTCGTAATGGAAAGTCTCGAGCAAGTAGAGCCTGAACCCGTTGAATGTGATGGGGATATAATAAATAATCATGAAGAATCCTCCATACCAGAATATGGGCGATATTCAAATTATTGGCAACTTGCCTCGTACTTATTCCAGGATTTTCGTCAACTGAATTTAAAACAGTTGCTGTAGTTCTTGCAGTCCTCCCACTTCCTGTGGGTGCTTGAAATCGTTCGAGCATCAGGAACCATTCCATTTGGGAAGCGCTCCATATGCGTTTCCGTCAGCAAGCCCATACAAGTAATGCATGTCTACTACTTCGGTATTTGTGAAATTCACCATGTTTTTTTTTATAAACAAGTTTTTATAACGAAAATAATATCACGTATCTTGCTAAAGAAGTGTCAAAATTGTTTATGTTGAAAACAACGAAATGTGTTCTTAGCACACTAGATGTTTCCAGCCCACAAGATAATCCTACTACTCCTCAACGGCTGATTTCGCATAGAGACAAGCAAATTTTCGTCAACTGATTTTAAAACAGCTTCCTCAATTGCTGGAGTTCTTGCAGTCCGATGTGCTCTTTTCAAGTGATGATTTGGCTAAAAAATTCCTGTTTCACATAACCTTCTGTGGGTGCTTGAAATCGTTCAAGCATCAGGAAACATTCTATTTGGGAAGCCCTCTTGATACAGTCGCCTGGCTTCATATGCGTCAGCAAGCCCATAAAAGTAATGCATGTCTGCTAATTCGGTATTTGTAAAATTTACCATGTTTTTTTTTAATAAACTTTATGAAGTTAATAATATCACGTATCTAGCCAAAGAAGTGCCAAAATGGTTTATGTTGAAAACGGAGAAATGTGTTCTTAGCATACTAGATGTTTCTAGCCAACAAGATAATCCTACTACTCTTCAACGGCTGATTTCGCTTAGGGACAAGCAAATGAATGCATTTCATTTTCTAAGTCAAAAACCGTTCGCCGGACGAAAAAAGACAAGAGATCATTTTCATGAGAAGATAAAGGACAATTGGAAAAAAGACAGTGGCGTATCATTATTTTGATAAAAAATATGGCAGGTCATGTTAACAGGGAAAATTAAGAAATCCTTTATCATCGAAAAAATTCATTTTTATGCGAACTTTGCATGTACCAGAATTGAAAAAAAGCCAAAGCGGTATCAGATATTTTGGGGAAGAACTGATTTTTTCGTTAAATGTCAACATCCTGTATTTCAGAAATAAAGCGGTTGCCGACCTATGTTCATATGAAGAATTTTTCTCAAAATCATCCGAGGATTATCGCCCTCCAGGATCAGCATTGAATTATGAAACACCCAAGAACAGTCTCTCGAATAGTTTTACACTGTTGACAGTGTAGTGGGATAGTTGTGAATAAAGGTTATTCATCCGTGTGATTATTTTTAAGGAAACTTTGTTTCCAATGAGAAATTGAAAAAACACTCAATTGATAATTCCTACAGGATTTCGGAAGTTAGCATGGCTAATACCATAATATCGAGATTTTACTCATTGATTGATTTTCTCAGATATGATATGATGGAGCCATAAGCTGACAGATGTTTCTTTCCTAAAAAATCTCGAGTTTCGAGTAGATAAGCTCCGGTTGTATTTGATAGCAAACTTCCCTCCATGTATGATGTGTCAGTCAGAGTCAATGTGGAAAGGATTTCAGAGAGGATCGTAGCCGTACTTACTTTGATGATTGATGAAGAAGCAGCAGATGGCTCTGAGTGTCCCAAATTACCCTTGATGGAGCCAACTAATAGAGGTGTTTTTCGCTTTCTAGCAATGACAGCATCTATTCCGGCACATTCTTCCGGATCACCAACTATTGTACCTGAATAAATTCGGAATGTTATTCACCAATGTGGATCACAGTGAACGAGATCATAGTTTATCCACCAGAAAATAACAAAGAACCCCGCACGAAAACATATGGGAAATTGGCTATCGGTCGAATTGGCTGGAATTTAATTATGTTATAGTAGGATGGGAATAAAACCTCGTTATGACTTCTGCGGGAGTCTCTTATATCTTTTGAATATGAACAAATTTAATCAATTACAAAAATTACAGAATCGTAGAATGCGAATAATATTACGCTGCAATAGAATGACACCTATACAAGATATGCTCTGTAGTTTGAGGTGGCTTACTGTCTCACAACGACTTCACTGTCAAACTATGATATTCATATTCAAAATAATGAACAATTTGCAACCAATATACTTAGAAAACCTGTTAATCACAAATAGTGAAGTACACCACCATAATACCAGATCGAACACCAATTTTCACATCCCTAGGACAAATTCACGAAGCAGTATGAACCCATTATTTTTCAAGGGTCTGGATAGTTTTAATAAACTGATAAATAATATAAAAAAATCTACTTCTATCCGTATGTTCAAGAGGGACTTGATAACATTTATAACGACAAACTGAATTGAAAAACAAACAACAAATTCATACTTAGAATATATTAATAGCTAAGGCTTTGTTTTTGAATGAATATGAAAAAGAATATGTAAAATATGTAAAATTGTATCATACAGGGAATATGTGCGACATAGTTTATGTTATTTTTTAGTTTACGTTTTTTTATAGTTTATGTTATTTTTTTTGTTATTTTCTGTTATTTTTGTTAAAATTTGTTTTAAATTTATTATTTATTTCTATGCATTATGTGTAGATAAATTATATTGATTACGTTTATATTAGGCTTGCCTATTTGGAAAAAAAGTTTAGTTTCTGAGATATAATCAGCCAAAGTTCGTAAAAACGTCGTATTGGGGTAGGATTGACAAGGAAAAACACAGTGTTTTTAGTCGAAATAAGACAAAGTAAGGATGGAAATGTATCGATCGCAACTCATAAACACGTTCAATTATAATATCATTGCTGACAATACATTAAGGTGTATACGGAGCATAGCCCAAAAAAAGATTTGTTCGGATTTTTTTTCTAGAACCATTTCAAAACCAACAAGTTTTATTTTGTTGAAAACAATCCATCGTTTTTTATTACAAAATGAGGAATTAATTGCTACTGCCCATTGAATAATAGATAGGGTAACATTCTGATGAACTCAATTGTTCAATATTACCTTTCATTTAGATAAATAGTGCGTTACATTTTTTTTTATTCATTCACAATGTTTTAATTGAATATCTAGAAAACTGTTCGTTAATTTGGACTATATTTCACTCACAATATTTTGAAAATGTTGACTATCATTTATGAGGGTTTAATAAACTTTGTAGGTTGCGTTTCTAAGATATGCATTTTTGAAGTTTACGGTATTACGATATATGGGGTAACCTATCGATTTAACAAAATTTTAGGAACCTTTCGATTAGATTCAATTATAAAACTTTTCGAAATCAATTATTTGATACTATACTCAACAACAATTTGGAACTCAACTGTATAGACTCAAAAAAATCGAATTATAAATAACGACTTCTAACATAAAAATCAATTAATATTATGGAAATTATAATATCACAAATCGAAATTGAAACTAATCATGTAGTCGTAAACAACATAATCAACAATTTACATAATGGAACTCTCAAAAACAAACAATAACCAAAATATTCAAATAAATTTATTAATATTGTTATTGATTGGTCTATTTGCGCAATCTAAAACATTTCTCAATAGTTTATGACTATGGTACTTTATTGTTTCTATTTGGATAGCGTCCAGATTTAGGAATGCTATTATTCCTGATGCACCTGCAAATGAACGTATTCTAGGCTACTACTGTACCTGCAAAAGTGGAGCAGGAACAGTGGGATGCTGTTCCCATATTTGCAGCATACTTCGGTACCTAGGATATGCTCGTCATCAAGGAACAATAAAGTACCCTAGCCATGAACTATTAAACAATGTTTTAGATTGCGCAAATAGACCAATAAATAACAATATTAATAATATTATTTGAATTAGGGATTTGTTCATTGTTTGTTTTTTGAGAGTTCAATTATGTAAATTGTTGTTTATGTTGTTTATAACTAATGAGTTTCAATTTCGATACAATACAATACACTATAAGATTTTCACTAAGCACGACGCGTGTTTTGCTATACAATAGCTTCATCGGGTTCATTTCGATTTCTTATATTATAATTTCCATAATATTAATTGACTTTTTAAGTTAGAAGTCGTTATATATAATTTTTTATTTTTTTTGGTCTATACTGTTGAGTTCTAAATTGTTGTTGAGTGTGGTTTGTGTTGCTTATAGTATCGAATAATTGATTTCGAAAATATTTATAATAGAATTGAATATGTCGAAAGGTTCCATAAAATTTTGTTAAATCGATAGGTTACCCCATATATCGTAATACCGTAAACTTAAAAAATGCATATCTAGAAACCAACATACAAAGTAGATTAAAATATCGTATATCATAACATAACATTTTCAAAATATTGTGAGTGAAATATGGTCCAAATTGACGAAAAGTTTTCTAGATATTCGATAAAAACATTGTAAATAACCTAAAAAAAAATTTTACGCACCCTTTATCTAAATGAAAGGTAATATTGAACAATTGAGTTCATCAGAATGTTACCCTATTTTTCATTCAATGGGCAGTAGCAATTAATTCCTTTTTTGTTATCAAAAACGATCCGTCAATTGTTTTCAGTATAGGGGTATACTCGAAAATTAAAAAAAATATATATTTCAAACAGAGAGAGTCATCAAGAAACAAAACCCATTTTTTCGCCTACAATAGACTGAAACTATGATATCTTAACAAAATATAACTTGTTGGTTTTGAAAAAGTGCTGGAAAAAAAATCCGGAGATTATAACATAACATATTTATGAGTTCCGATCAATACATTTTTATCTTCACTCTGTCTTATTTCGACTAAAAACCACAGTTTTTTTCTTTGTCAATCCTATCCCAATACGACGTATTAACTAACTTCGACCGCTTGCATCTCAGAAACTAAACATACAAAATCATTTGAACTCACACTTTTTTCTAATGACCCATCCCTCTATAACATAATAAAATTTCAGCCAATCTGACCGATAGCCAATTTCCCATATGTTTCCGTGCGGGGTTCTTTGCTTATCTTCAGTCGACAGTTGAGAAAACATATAAATCGAAAATTGAGTTGCCAAATTATCTTAAATAGTAGCCGACCCAAAAATGTTGTTTCTAATGGAATTCAAAACATTATTTCACAAGTTTGTAACTGTTCAATCCACACTTCAAATTGGGATTCAATTCTTGGAACAATGCTATTTTGCATTATGAATTGAATTTTGTTCCTCATAAATCCACCATGACCATGAGAAAATAGGCAAGTTCCATTAAAATGATTAAATAAAAGCAGATTGGAATAAATACTTTTCATTTCAGTTGGTAGTTTATGTTCGTTGACTGTAACATACTGGAATTCGAAAAAGAGGACCTATGAACGAATATAGATCTCATACTACACCAAAAACAGGGTATTCATTGTTGACGTGGAAAAAATATTCTGAAAGATTTGATGTTTTCCTTGGAACTCAACAAGGAACTAATCTAGAGCCAGTGTTATTTCTTCCCCAAGTAGCATTTTTAGCCGCCACGATTCTTTGAGGTAATTTACCACAACCACTGCCATGTAATATACACGGTACTATCACGCGGCGGCTACCAAAATAGGGAACACTTTTTTGGTGGCCGCTACGTTCCGATCTAAGTTCCTGGATCTCCGATAGTCACATTCCAACCAACTGGCAAAAACGTGGATATAAAGTGGCCGACACTAGACTCGTTAAACAACTGACTGCGCTTGTGTAAATGATATGTATGTCCTGCAACATATTTTTATAATAAGTGTTCCTCATTCTTCCATTTTGCCAGATTCATTTCTAACACTAGTTCGACTATGAATATAAGAATATATTATAACATAAACGCGTAAGTAAGTATATTGAATTTGGATCGGAATAAAATCAAATCGATTGAAAGTTTACTGTGAAAGGAAAACATTATAATCTTGGTAATAACTCGCCACTGAAATTATGTACTTGAATTCCTCAAACATTTTTTTATCAATCTTGGTTACTGGAAACCAATTATCACGTAATAGATCACTACGTTTGCTGACGACAAATAAATCTTTATTGAATGTTTCGTTCATTCCTCTTATAATATAGACCCAGTATATTCCTGTAAATATGGCGGCTTTTGGGGAATATAACTTTGAAGTGGCAGAAACTGAAAATATACCACTCTAAAGCTCGTCTCATCATGAAGTGGCCAGTGGAACTAAATTATCCACTTTTCCACCATTAGAAAATGGGACCCACGTTGCAGGCCCATGACTCACCACTTCAAAGTTATAACCTAAAAATTATAATGAGTCTCTTACCCTTCAAAGAAGCGAACACGTCGCGGCTATTAAAACCTGCCACTTGAAAATTATAACTTGGAAATTGCGGGTACATGTCCATTAATTGTTAAAAATGGACATGTAGCAAATATTGTGGATTTATGCAGCTCCAATTTGCAATAACCAAGTGACAGTTATCAATTAACAAGTAATTAAAATGATGGCATTCATGCAAACTGAATTAATAATTAAGGTATGAATATCAAGCAGGCGCACAAGTCAGAGATCTGACCTATTCAAACTAACCTTTTTATACAAAATAAAAAAAAATGGTATATTGAAAACGCATAATCCATTTCATTTTGAATGAATATCATTCACGTTTCTCTTAATCCTTTGAGGCCTTAATTAATTCAAAAATGGCGAAAGTCAAAAATAATGAGATTTTTTTTATAGAAAAGTGTTTATTCACATAAGCCAAAATGGGACTCAAATAACAAAAAATATACAGGATATACATGATTATCCTGAAGGAATGCTAACCACTAGGAACTAAATGGTCGAAACGCTATCAATTCGGCATCATAAATGTCACTAAAGACGACCAAAAATCGCTGCAATCGACAAGCAGAGTAAAAATGATGCGTAGGCAACATATTAAACACTGTGGTAACGTAAAACCGGTAGGAAAATTTTAGGGTGGATAGTGATAAGTTAGGTTAGGTTTTGTCATCGCACGGACCAATCCACGGTCATTCCAAAATCAAGGAAAATTGTCTATTGAAAACGCATAATCCATTTGATTTTAAATAAGTATCATTCATGTTTCACGTAACAAATGAAAAAAACTTTTTGTAAGCAACAATAAAATAATTTGAGAAAAGTTAGGTTGGCTTTCGTCATCGCGCGGACCAAGCCACGGTCACTTGATGGTGAATTGTAAAAGTAATTGTAATTTGAAGATTGCTATGAATCAAGCTAGCGTATTATGTTTCAGGAGAAATGGGGCACATTTTCTTTGGAAAACACAAACAGCATTTTTATTTTTGTATAAACCTTGAGCTCTGAGATCCAAAGTTGGAAGACGATTCAAATGCCTCTGAACGCTTCCTGATATTTTTCTGTGATCTGACTCAAATCAAAGTTTTCTCACAGTTCGATTCAACTAATGAATAGACTTCCTAAGTACTGACGTCGCAAGCTTAACGAACCTTTCCAAACAAATCGATCTTACATGTTAAAACGCCTTAAGAAATTATTTATATATTTATTGTATCTGCTTGGTGATGAGGATAATCCCGAACATTTTTGATTAGTTGTCAGTCAGGTAGGTCAGGTTTTCAATGAAAGTTCAATAATTGTTATATTTATTGATGTTATGTTATTTTTTCAATTGAAATATAGTTACTCATCATCTATTCTCTCAGATTTCAGATATAGAATAGCTCCAAAACATGTATTGGAGCTATCCTCCATGAATGAATTACTCGACAATGATCATGTAATCATTAAAAAGGGTGAAAATGCCTGAGTTGTTTGGAAAGGTCCACTTTTGACGTCATAGAGAGATATTAGAGATGTCGTCGAGTAAAGACGTGTGTGCGAGCTCTCTACACTGTAAGGAGTGTAAATCTAAAGTAATCAACGATATTAAATGTGTGAACTGTGATAGCAGTTTCCACATAAGCTGTGCAAAAAGCAGTAAGAGTGTAAAAACTTTCGAAGACAAAAAATATGTAGTGTGTTGTGAATTCAAGGAAACCACCTCAGATATGGATACAGACAAAAAATTCTATGATGCTCTTGAGGATCAACAGAATGAAAAACAAATGGACATACATGTGGTTACATATTTATTGTTGCAAAAAGATACTATCATCAAAGAGTTACGTGACAAGATCGTTTTACTCAATAATCAAGTCGAACTCTTGAACAAGATAAATGGACAAACATTTCAAGATGACCTATTCGAAAAGAAATACAGACGAATTGTATAAAAATGGCCTGGAACAAAAAGACAGAAAAAAACGATTCATCAAAAAACCAAATCGACAATGACAATAAAAAGCCAGGGAACTCCCAAACAAATGATTAGCAGCTATCAACCGAATTATTGGAGGTACAGTCTCGAATAAAATGTGATGAAATTATTAATCTGACGAATTCAACAAATAAACGAAGTTTTAGTGAAACTCTAGCTTATGGCCAGCAAGGTAGCTCCTCTACTATTGCCCCAAACGTAAAAAAAGTAACAATGGTACTAATGAAAATTGTGAAAATAATGGAAATAATGGTCAATGGGAAACAGTTAAATATAAGCGCGGAAAACCGGCGAGAAGAATTATTATTGGAAATAATAAGGAGTCCAATATAAAGGGTGTCCCAAAAAACGTGATCCTACATGTCTCCAGGGTGGACCAAGGAACCTCTAGTCAAGGACTGAAGCAACTATTAGCTCCGACATTTCGAGAGGTTGGAGTAGAGGAATTCACATCTAGATTTCCATCCTTATACTCATCGTTCAAGGTAACCATAAATGAAAAAAACTTCAAGGCAGCTATGAATCCACGGATTTGGCCGAAAGGAGCTTGTGTCAGCAAATTTTTTCAGAAGAGGACAAGCTCAACTCATGCAGGATAGCCTCAGGTGGAATCAATGTGAGTGAGAATTATGACCTTTTATTATTGAACATACAGTGTCTCAACCAAGAAAAACTAGACAATATCATAACAGATTATTTTGATTATCATAATCCTAAATTCATTTGTCTGACCGAAACATGGTGTATGGCTGAAAATATTAGCTATTATCACTTTCCAAACTATTGCTTAACCAACTACTTCTGTAGAAAAAATAATAGGGGTGGCGGCGTGAGCATATGGTCCAAATCCAATTTGAATGTTATACCTTTGGATCTTCACAAATTTTGTGACGAAAAAAATATAGAAATAACAGGTTTATCATGGGAGTATTTGCCTGGTATAAAATATATAATACTAACTTGCTACCGATCTCCATCCGGTATTTTCGATATCTTTGCTACAAATCTAAATTCTCTATTAGACAATATTTTTAGCAAAAATGTATTTATAATCCTGAATGGTGACTTCAATCTGAATTCACTAGGAAAAAATGATGTAACAAAGTTTTCTAATCTACTGACATCGTATAATCTCAGTCCTAGGGTTAAAGAGACAACCCGTGTCTGTTCTTCAGCACAAACAATTCTTGACCAAATCTATAGCAATAATTCAGACTACGACGAACATATAGTCCTGGACAACAACATATCAGATCACCGAACAATATTTTACTCCTTCAGTGTGAGAAATCCCGATATACCTGAAAATAACACCTTATATACTTCCAAGAGAATACTAAGTGATTCCAACATCAACAACTTCATAACAGAACTGAAAAATGAAAACATGGGTAGACGTATATTCAGCAACAAACGTTGAAACGAAATTCAACATATTTCACGACAAACTGATGTATCACTTTGATCAAAGATGTCCACGAAAAACGACTAAAATCTTTAAAAATACTGGAATTGGGAAAGAGTGGGTTAATGACAGCATTAAACAATCGAGCAAAAACTTGAAACACCTGTTTTATGCTCAAAAAAATGATTCAAATTTGAAAGAAACATATAAAATCTCAAAAAGAGAGCACAATGAGCTCGTTAAAATCACGAAAAGCCAATTTTTCAACAACAAAATATATACCTCTTCCAACATCAATAAAACAACATGGAGTGTTATTTCTATGCTGAACGGAAAGATCCTCCACGAATGAAAACATTTGTATTAAACTGAATGATGAAGAAACTGAGGACCCACAAATAATATCCGAAGCCTTTAATAACTTTTTCATACAGGCCCCTTATGATACCATCAATAAAATCAACACAAAAGGAAAATCTCCAAGCACTTCTCAGAGGAGTATAGCTAACAGTATTTTTGTAAAAAATGTCACAGAGGAAGAAATTAGGGACATCATAAAATATAAACTAGAGAAAAACATTCCTGCGGTCCTGATGTAATATCAGGTTATTTGATTGAAGAAATTGCTGATTACATCATCGAACCCCTCACTCATATAATAAACATATCTTTTCAAGAGGGTATGTATCCCACCAGATTGAAGAATGCACTAGTCTCCCCGATTTTCAAAAAATCAGACCCGCATAATTTAGAAAATTACCGGCCAATCACAGTGCCTCCCGTACTCTCGAAAATTTTCGAATATTCTATGCTTTCTCAACTCCTCAACTTTTTGAACGTGAATAACTTACTTCATCCCGATCAACATGGTTTCCGTACAGGACATTCAACTATCAGTGCTATTAACTATTTTTATGGAAACATTATACAATCTATTGAAACTGGACAAAATCCAACAGGAGTCTTCTGCGATCTAAGTCGAGCTTTCGACTGTGTAGTACACGAAAAATTGCTTGATAAACTTTATCTTAATGGAATAAGAGGTAAACCTTACGAATGGTTCAGTTCCTTTCTTGAAGGAAGAATCCAGTGGGTAAAAATCAATCACACCAACAATATTAAAACAATAACCCATGTCTCAAATCCACAACAAAATAACATTGGTGTTCCCCAAGGGTCCGTCCTAGTACCTATACTCTTCATAATTCATATAAATGAACTTCCAACTGTTCTGCCAAGAGCCTTCACCTGTTTGTATGCTGATAATGCTACCCTGCTTTTCTGTGATAAATCCGCAGTAGAACTCCAAAATAAAATGAACAACACAACTGATGCCCTACATAGTTGGCTGAGCAACAACTCTCTGTTTCTCGATACCTCAAAAACAAGTTTTACTACTTTTCATACCAGGTAAAACACCAATCCACCTTCCCTGGACCTGAACATCTGCGGCACACCTCTTGAACATAGTATTTCCTCCAAATTCTTAGGTATAATAATCGACAACGATCTTAGCTTTAAATCACATTGCAATAATCTGACTAGCTCTCTACACTCCAAATGCTACCAAATTAGAATCCTCAAACGCGTTTTGGACAAACCTAGTTTGCTCCTATTCCATCACGCCCAGGTACAATCAAGAATTTGCTACGCAATTACAACATGGGGGAGCTCCCCAGCAGCGAAAGACGTATTCATCGCACAAAAGCGAATAATACGTTGCCTTGCAAACGTCTCCCAGCAGACGTCATGTCGAGATCTTTTCAAGAAACTTGGAATTCTACCACTCCCTGGTCTTTTTATCTTAGAAATCATAACATATATTCACGCGAATAAAAAAACGTTTCCCACAAACAACCAATATCACAATTATAATACGAGAAAAAAAACGACTTCCATTTTCCACCCTCACATCTCACCATTTCTCAAAAATCACTGAACGTGATAGGACTGAGATTATACAATGTACTTCCAAATGAGCTGAAAATAATAGAACAGACGCATATTTTCAGGAAAAAAATCAAAGCATTTTTATTGGGCATTACTCCATACAACCTTGATGAATATTTTGAATATTTTTAATGTTTTTTTTTAATTTTATTGTTATAACAAACATTTTACCTGAAATATGATCACATTTATAATTGTTCAGATATTTATAATATTTTTATCGATTTTGTGAGTTGATATCGTTGATGTGTGTCTCATTTTATCTATATCCAACTATGTATTGTATTTTATGAATAACTTTATTTATACATGTACTTTGTTTTGACTTGTCCTATAGCTTTATGAGCTCGCATTTGGATCAATAAACTATCTATCTATCTATCTATCTATCTATCTATAGGTAATCCATTCCAGATGAGAAACACTTCTGAAAATACAAAAAGCTTTCGAATTGAAGCACACAAGAATATAGACAGTACTTACTTGGGTTTCAATCTCAATATTACAAAAAAAATTACAATTCGATGGATATATGACGTTCTGTCCTAACATGTAGTGCTAATTCATATCAGCGAAACGATCTTCATAGAAGGACCACCAAATGGGAATTAATCAAAAATCAATTCATTTAGAGCGAATTTCTCTTTCCGTCCTTGTATCGGCAATAACAGCGGATGAACTCAATACAGAAGCAAATATGGTTTTAGAGAATATCTGGTGCGAAAGAAATCCCCTAAGAATAACTGATTGTATGTAATTCACAGGCCCTCAGCGGGGGAAAAACCTATGAATCACGTACTGAACAACGCACCCTCAGCTACTGAAAATAGTTCAATATTTTTGGGCACAAAGGTGGATAGTGACATGAGCTAGAATATACCCAAGTAGCACACAGAGGTCATAATTCGGTTGTACAGACGTCTACTAGACTTTTCGCAAAAGTCCATGACTTATGTCTTGTAATATGCTGAGACGTCGCTATGTATGCCAATACGACAAAAAGGCACACTCTTGCGACGTCACATCGACGTTATAAAGTAGTGGTAATGACTTGCTAATATAGACTTATACAAGCCAGTCGAAAAAGGGTCGTTCTGTGGTCTTAGTGTAGTCATTATGCATGAAGGTCATAATCTTTCTGATATAGTATTACAATATGCAAACCATATCAAAAGATTCAATATAATATCAATATAATATATAAGTCAGCCTTCCTTCACATGTTCATGATACTCTGTGACCATGATAGTTATCGAGATAAAAATGATTTCCATTTATGTGTCTTTACCAATTGTTCTGAAACTCTAGTGACCAAGCAAATCCATTTTTACGATCAAAATCCAATTCTACTCACTTAAAATTCATGCGCCTCGAAAATGAAGAGAAATAAATATTTATTTTCATTTCAGAAAAAATATATTTCATCAATTTCTCTCATTAATCGTTGAAATATGTAGACCATATTACGAAAGATACTTGGTTAGTACATCTCCAATGATTTTTAAATTGATATAACACCCAGGGTACCATATTTTTTATTTTAAATATTTTTGTTCCAATATGGTTATCAGAATGATGTTATCAATCAATGAAAAACATGGATGCCGTCCTTCTAGTGTCGAAAAGTTGTAATTACTCCGGTATGTACCCGATAGACTCGTTATATTTTTCTATACGCTCCAGTTCTCTTGTAAGGCAGATTGGATTTTCGTTTCGGCATTTCAATCATTCATACGGAACTGAATATTCTACATACATAACACAATATACCTATCCAACAAAAATAACATAACCAACAAAAATAATCTAACCATAGATACATCATCAATCATTACGACCAAAGTTCATCAGTTGATGAAACTGCATAACATAAGTACAATATGTAGTCGTAGAAACGTTTCAAAAATCTATTCATTAGAACCACATATGTTCATTGTCATAATAACCTCACAGCAACCGCTCTTAAGTTCTACTCAACGACACATACAATTTATTTACATACAAACCACAGTACAACTTCATCTCGAGAATTCTTTATTGTACTCTCGTTATATCTACTACACGACGTCATAGCAACGCCCGAAGGTTATAAAACGCACATTATTTTGGTTCTAAAACATACAAATACGTGGTCTTTAAGACGGTATAAGAAGTGATTCTGTTAATTTTATGACTCTGTGCTACTTGGGTATGAGATATGCAATTGAAAAAAGAAAAATCGCATGTTCCGGTAATTTGTCAAATTTCGAACGCTGCAATTCAGTAATAGCTCATTCTAGGAGAATAAGTATAGAAATAACATTTGTAGGAAATTCAATTACCTACGAAATGCATTTTCATTGTTTCCAACCCCTTCTACGGAGTGGGAAGTAAACAAAAAAGTTGAAACAACGTTCCACGGTCGTTATTGATGGTGGGTACCTTCTTTAGGAGCCCGACCTTTGGAGGAATTTGCCAGGATGGCACCGATGTGATGGGGTGATTTTTGATGGCTATACTACAGATCCATCTCAGCAAGGGACCAATACTGCTGAACGAGCAAGAAGGTACAAGGCAAAGTCGTCATCAGACGTGGTGTTTGACAGAACACCTGTCAACATCATACCTCAGGATGAGTTCCTGGCCAATGAGGGAAACATGGACCGATTCGCGAAGCTGCTCTCCAGTGAAATGCAAGCGTCAAACATAGCCACAGACCAAGCTTCCGAAGATGCAGACCAGTTGATAAGTGCCACAGCTAAATGCTTTTCCCCCACGTACGATGCCTTCATCATTGTCGGGGAAGACATCGACCCACTCGTCCTGCTGACTGCGGTAAACAATGGCCACCTCCAGACGCAATCTACTCCGCCTCCTCCTACAAGTACAACACCACAGGCTGTATTTTGCTCATGCACGCAATATCGGGCTGCGACACCACTCCAAACGTTTTTCGGTTTGGGAAGAATACATTCTGCTAACTTTTTAGTGGAGTCCCATTATTGCTGTTTGGTGTATCCCTGTATGGTGGCAGTAGAGAACAGTCGTTGAGCTCCCTTCGCGGCACATTGAAGACGAGTACGACTGAGCTCAATCTGGCTAAACTACCTCCAACCACTGACGCAGCACATTTCCACTTCCTGAGGACATACCACCAGGTCATGGAGTGGACGGGGATTGTCAAAGACCCTATCGAGTGAGGCTGGTGTAGAAAAGCTGGAAGACTGGAGCCCATCAGGATGAGTAGACACGCTGCTCCCCCAAACCTGCTCAAGGCCATTTCATGCAGATGCAAACTGGCTCCATGGGGGCGTGTGGCTGTAGAAAGGCGGGTCCAAAGTGTTCCGCACTTTGCAAATTCTGTGTTGGCTAAGAATGTGATAACAGGAATGAAGTCATCTTCGACGACGTCAATCTAGTAACTTCACTATTTGACGAAAATGAAGACCCCCACTTCATTATCTCACCCACTACGAAACGAGCGAAGCGCAAGTAAATTTGTTTTCACACGCTTTATATTAGCTTCACTTGTATGTTTGTTTGTTCGTTTGTAACCGACTCCTTTGGGCGCGATTTTGACCCACTTCCAGACGTCCGAATGATTTGAAATTTGGCGGGTGTACATGATTCCGGTGACACATGCATTAAAAAAATTTTGTATGAAAAAAAATGGCGGCTCCAATATGGCGTACGAGTATTGTGATTATGGTCCGATTCGTTTCGAAATCAGTATCTGAGAGATTTTTGGTCGGAGATTATGATTCTTCTGTCAAAATTGAAAAATTCAAGATGGCGGCTCCAAAATGGTGGACAAGTTTTGTGATTATGGTCTGATTCTATTCAAAATTGGTATATGGGGGTTTTTGGTGTCAAATATTATAATTGTTCTGTAAAAATTGAAAAATTCAAGATGGCGACTTCAAAATGGCGGCCGAATTTTGTGATTATGGTCTGATTCTATCCAAAATTGGTATGTGGGGTTTTTGGGGTCGGAGATTATGATTACCTTATTTGATAAGATCATTCCATTTTTTAATTTCCAAAAAAATAATGAAAATAATAGTTCAAAAATAACTTGAAAAACACGCTTTTATAAATAAACCACACTAAAAAGTAGGAAATAAATAATAGTTTAAAAAAACTAAAAAACACGCTTTCATAGAAAACCAGAATAAAAAATAGAAAATGAGAAAAAAATTTATTCTATTAAAAAAAAGCGTGGGGTGTATGGTATCAATGATTATATAGTACATTACACACCTAGGGCAGTAAAGTAAGAAATGTTGGCCGAGGCTATACCATGCACCCCACGCTTTTTTTCAAATATAATTTTTTTCTTATTTTCTATTTTTTTAGTCTGGTTTTCTATAAAAGCCTGTTTTTTAGTTTTCAAAACTATTTTTTTTTTCAGTTCTTAGTTCAATTAGTAACGATTTTTTACGACAATTATTGCCTTTTGTTCTTACTTTTTTTAAATAAATGAATCTTTAATAAATGTATCTGCTGTGTTGGTGGGTTATTTGGTATTGAACATCCCCTCTCACCAGTAGGTGCTCAAGTGGAACAGTACCTGCCTCAAGAGCATTGCACTGTTACCTTGTGAGTAACTCAAGTAGGATTGGTATGAATTCCAAATTCAAGCCAAAACTGGAAAATAATAAGTGCATTTTTAAAGAAACAAAGTGGAGTCACAATAGCCAAAGCAAAGCAATATGCCGTTGTTTTAACTTTTATGTTTACCCCCCACTACGTAGGGTTGGTTAGGGAGAGAGGTATTTTGTAAGTAATTGAATTCCCTAAGAATTTTATTTTGATACTTGTTTTCCTAGTATAGGCCATAACTGAATTACAGCGTTCTAAATTTAGAAATTTGACAAATTTCCGAAAGAAGCGATTTTTTTAATTTTTTCTTAAACTGCATATCTCCGTTACTCTCAGTCCTAGAAACAGAATCTGAAACGTTAATCGTAGGAAATGTCATTTTTCACAATATTGAGTAGAACTATTTTGCAGCTATAATGCACCGAAACGAAGATATAAGCGAAACTTTGAAGAAAGTTCCAATTTTTTTCGGGTTTTTCAATATGGCGGCAGACGTGGAGGGGAAAAAATTGTGTATTTTGCATTTTAAACACTTAATAACCATACTTGACAATATATCGAAAATTTAGAACTGCCGGACCGTTTGTAAGGTAACCCCTCTCTTATTGGGTTACACTGCTTGTTTGAACCGAGACGCAGTAAACCGATTAGTTCCCGCGCATACCGTGCAAGTCAAGGAGGACTCATCGAAATATAGGCGGCCGGTGAAGAATCTGTACCGAATCGCTACAGAGCGTACCGAGTAAAAAGATACCGTACCGCCAAGTCAGAAAGCGCCCTCACTCCCTATTTCGGTCAATGATGCCAATTCATTTTGGTTTTCACTTCTTTCTGTCTCACTTCCAAAACTCTTCGGGGTTTTGGGTTGAGATATATATGGATTCTAGCAATTATACAAATACGCATATAGTTATTTTTGAAATGATTTTCTAATGGAATGAGTACCCGTGTATAATACCGTACAGTTTTGCTAACCTGTTGCATGTGCCTCGAAGAATGTAATTTCTTCGGGATTGATGTCACTTTCTGTGAGTACCTCTCCTATCACAATTGCCTGATCTTGTCTGGACGGAAAGGTGATTCCAGTCTCCTTGAATCCATCAGAGTTGCACTTGCTGTGGATTAATTGTGCATATATCCGTTTGGAGTTTTATGCCTTTTGTAAAAAGATCGCAGATACTGCTTCTGATCTGACATATCCTTCACCATGTTCATCGAAAGGTTGGCACACACCCTTTTTACTCAAGACACCTAATCTGAAAATTACATGTACAAGATGATTTTTTTTCGTATTATTATCCTGTGAGCTGAGTGAGAGATGGGTGATTGTTTTCAGTTATCGGAAGTTTTCAGAGAAAAAAATTATTCCAAACTGCTAATTAATACGACTGGCGTTATTGGTTACGTTACCTTTTTCCGCATGGGAATGCTGGTACTGGGAATTCAAAATTAGATGCCAGCGCCAGAGTGGCAAAAATTGAAACCAGACATACATACATTGTTTGACTGTTTTCTCATAGGTTATACACTTGTGTTTGGAGTTTTTATTAAAATGTTTCCATTTGGTATAATTTTTCAGCTTTTTGTGTAGTGTTATTCATTTCAAGACTCTAGTGTAGTGGTGTATTTAAATCTTGAGACAATATCATTTGCAAAAACACACTTCAAAGGAGACAGAATGTTCGAATTTGTTTGCGATAAAAACCTTTTCGAAGTTTCTGAAGTCATCGGGAATTATTGTTATGAATTCTTTTGAAGAAATGTTACACATTATTTGTGAATGTTCGAATTGGAAATGAAACTAACAGAAACAGTTTTTGTTTATTCCATCTAATACAAACAAGGTGGTGTGACAATGTGTCCTTATCACTTAGATATACAGATATAGTCTCTTTTTTTCCATACTGTATGAGTAATCTTCGGTATATTGAATAATATCTCTTTTTTCTCTTCTTAACTCCTTTTTTTCTTCTCAATTCTCTTTGAAGGTACGCTTTTTCACGTTTTTTCTTGACCACACACGATACAGGAACATTTTGGGAAGGAACTGTATTCTTCTTCAAGATCCCAAGAGCTTGTCATCTGCCTATATCCTGCCTAATCCTAGATTAGTCTGCACCAGTACGTTCATTCATTTTCTCCTGGAAAATGTTAAAAACTTATTCCAGTACAACGGGATCGTTTTGCCCAAGAATCACATTGAGGTACCCAATTATAATTATTTATACTAGAATCACTGATTTTTTCACTCGAGGACGTATAATAGTCAAAAGAACATTCACCAGGTTAACAAGAATTTCATTGAATGTCAACAATCAAAAGAGATTCGACAAGTTTTGGATATACAATGGCTAAAATCATATAAACATTAATGTTTGGAAAAGTAAACAATGTACGTATCTATAGTTTCAAAAATCGACACCAGAGGGAGTATCCGTTATTTTGAATTCCCAAAAGGATGTATCAAATGTGGAAGAGAAATTGATACGTTGTGAATGGGACATACGGTGTGCTCCATCAAATTTGCGATATTTCCAGAGCAGAGCGAGGCATACAGGGTGAACCACCATATTTGCGGTATTTATTGTACATGGTGATGCATACCGAGTGTTTCTCACATTAATATTTCGATAATTATTTTGAAACATACTGAGTGTTTCGGTAAACCTGCAGCAAAGTGAAATGTCACCGAGTTTCACGAAATTTTCATAGATGCTCCAGAAAACGATAATAAAAAGTAGATCCATCGAAATGTTTCCACGGAAACGGTTATTTTTGGAATTGTGGCCCTTGAAAGATTCGAAAAGGTCTATTTTCAATCATAATTTCCACTTACTTGGGACGGCTCAATTTTTGCCTTTTTTCAGCAACACACTGTATGGAACCCTCGATTTCTGTTCTATACCTTCTTAAATGCAATTCATAACATTTTTTTTTCGGGTTTGGGATAATAATTTGTTTTTAGAAAATTAAAAATCGTTTGACATTTCACGTTATACATTTCATCTGTCAAAGAGAGAACCATAATCTTTGCATCTGTTTCTACATTGTTGCCAATTATTCAATTATTGATGGATCTTCATATATCCGGTAAGAGTACTCCTGATCTCCGAAAATAGCTGAAAGACTTTTCTTACGTGTTTCTGCTCTTCGAACACCAATCCGGAAGAAAAACGCAGCGCTCTCGTACCCTTTCTGAATTAGAGATTTTTTTTTATCCAGAAAACGTGTTTTCCAACACCGTTTTTTCGCGCAAATATTCCTCACAATGCCTCCTTCTTTTTACAATCTAAAAACATCCTCGATTTTGTTGATTCGCGAAACGTCCCTAAACTCCATTTTTAGCAGTACTTTGCTGCAATATTTGCTCCCATTGGCATCTAATTCAGTGTACTTCCATCTCGCGACTGACTGTCACTATTGTGCCCAAATAATTATTCCCAAAAGCCCAGAAAAATCAACGCTACCGAAGTACCCGCGTGTTTTGAAAAAGTTGATTGGCTGGCCATCAACTTGGATAGCAAAGTTAGCCAAGTTAGATAAGGTTGTGTTCCCTTCTCTTAGGTAAGACATTGACTGGATTTGAAGAGCGGACCGAGAGCGGACTTATAACGCATTTGTTGAAATATCTGCTCCTATTGAAACCTAATTCAGTGTACTTGCATTTCGCGACTGACGGTCACTATTGGGCCCAACTGATAATTCGTAAAAAATGAGATAAGTCACCGCTACCGAAGTGCCCGCGAGCAAAGCGAAGCGTGTTTTGAAAAAGTTGATTGGCTGGCCATCAACTTGGATAGCAAGGTGAGCCAAGTGATTTCTGGCTTCCGCTACTCTTACAAGTGATCATTCGAAAGGGAGGTGAACATGTTCAAATCACGCTTAATTAGAATACATGCCTCATCTATGTCATGAGTATCGAAGTAAAAAAAAGATTTGGGTGTCGTCTGCATGAAAGTGCGCTTGACAGTTTTGTCAACATTCCACCAGTTGGCTTGTGCAAATTGAAAATAGTAGTGGATCCAAAATAGAACCATGAGGAACGGCAGAATTGAGACTGAGAGTTCGTGAATGCTCTCCATCGATTACCACTCTCTGCTTCCTGTCTAATAGGTAGTTTCGAAAAATTGAGATCGTGTTTTCATATTGTAGTTGATGGTATCAAAGGCTCTACTGAAGTCCAAGAGGATGAGTATGGTGCAGCTGAAGCTTTCAGAATATCATCAGTTACCTCCAGCAGTGCCGTAATGCAGCTGAATCCCTTTCTAAAGCCGGACTGAATCAGGCAATATGGGCGTGTTCTCGAAATAGGATACGATTCACATCTCCACTCTTCCAATTATTCTAGAGCAGATATAATACTTATAACATGCAAATCCTCCAGTTCTGCGGGATTGTTTTTTTGGCACTGAAACAATCTTCCATTGGGAAGGATAAACGTGATTTTCTAAACAGTAGTTGATGATGTGGTTAACTATGGAAGGATACAAGGATAACACATAACAATCATTTTGATATTGAGCCCATCACAGCCGGTATTTTTTTATTTTTATTTGTGAAATAATTTGTAGAATTGAGTTCCCACCGATGGGTCTGACTTGGAACCGTGATCCAGTCAGGTGGTTTTCCTTATAATGATTCATAATGAGCGTGAGGGTAACGTGTGTGGTAGATCGTGAATGAAAAATTCATTAATTCGATAACACAGAAACAGCTTCAAAGGGATTTCTCTTTTGTTTTGAGCTACAATATAATAATTTTTCAGTATTTTCCAGTATTTTTAAGTGTCTGAGCTTTCAAGTGCGTAGGTCAAATATGCTTTTTTCTCTCTAGCGATGGCATGAGTCGTATAGTTGCGCAGTTGCTTATAGTATGCCCAATTGTGTGTCAGTGCTGGACTTTTTGTATCTAACCAGAGCTCTATCTCGTAACCTCATCATATTTTCTGAGAGCTGCAGCTGTCATTATTCTCGACGTTTTCATAAGGGCGTGAATGTCAAAAAGTTTTGTAAGATTATCATTGGAAATGTTCACTTTATCATCTATATAATTCGTTTCGTAGATAGTGAAAAAAGGTATCCGACATAAATCATAAATGATTCATAATTGAAATTATTGTAGTTGCGGTAGTATATTATTTTATGTCCCCTAGTATTTTCATTTTCCTTCAGTTGGCAAAAATTAGGTGATGATCAGAAAAGTCAACGTCTAATCTACTACTCCATCGGAATCCCATAATGATATGAGGTGGATAAGTGAAGAGTTCCAAAGTTTGAGCTCATGGTTGATTCTAGAGTAATTTTATTGAGCATCTATGACTCAAGATATCGATCAAACCCTTGGTTGTCCTATTGTTCTGTTCATGTAAGTCTATATTGAAGTCACCTGTGGAGTTGAAAGCATCAAAATAGGGCGCGAAAGTACTGATAGATTACCTCAAAAATAAATCAATGGACATATTAGGTGGTTTGGGGAAATACAAGAGCGACGTGATGGATGAGTACACATCTCTTCGGTGTGATTAAGTCATTTGTGGGACAGAAGCTCATATCATCGGAACTGGGTATGATAAAAAAGTGTTATCAACTCACAAGGCAAATTGAAGCGTAGTCGAAGCTATGCAAGTTATATTTGCAGAGATGACTAGTGCGTTATCACATTCCCCCATCCGTATGGCTCTGTAGGCATGATCAAACGAATGTAGAGAACTACTACATGCTGTATCTGTGGTATATACCGCCCCTTTAAGTTTCAGGAAACTAGCAATACTCATACCGATTGCAGTACGTGTGGACCTGAAACAGAGAAAAAAAAATAAAAAAATAAACGCAATGTCAACCGGCAACATCAAGCCAACAGCATACATATTTCATTTTCATCTCCAAACAACTACCTTCTGTGCTAATACCCTTGCCGAGTATTGAATTATTGTTGATTAAATCGAACCGAACCATGGATCTCATCCCAATTTTTTTCAAGTTATATTAGTCATAAAACAACTATTTCACGAGCTAATAACAACGCCAAATATTAAACTATACCTGACAAATATTAACAATGAAAAATTGCATTCTTCTTATTTTCACAAAAATAAACAACAAAGGTTTGTTCCAGCATTGAGATATTAAAAAATAAATTTTCTCAGGAATAATTTCAAAAGGCCAATTGAATATAGTTTTACCATCATGATGGTATACGCCACTTGAGAAATAGTATTAAGCTGTGCAGTGCTCAGCTGAATGAAATGATTATTAAAATTGCTTTTTGAAGACAAGCTTTTATTCAAATGCCTCAAAAAAATAAAAATTATTGCTTTGGATGTGTGACGTAGGTTATTCCGTGAGTTTTTAACCGACGAAACCAAAAAGGAGGAGGTTCTCTATTCGACCCGTATATTTTATGTTTATCCACCATATTTTTTTATGTATGACAGACAGACTTTCATGGGACATTATGTAAAAATGCACTGACTTATAATTCTCCGAATGTAATAGGGCTCAGATTATTCAATTTGCTCCCCCTTGAAGTGAAAAACTCTAGTACTATCCACAGCTTCAAAATAACTTTTAAGTCCTTCCTTCTGGTGAAAACTTATTACTCATCTCAGGAAATGAGAATAATAAAATGATGAATGTGTTACTCTTAGTAAACTGTCTATTTATTTTAAGTTCTATTCTTAAGCCTTCTTATGACTAGTCCTAAACAATGGCCATGTTTATACCGTGTCTTGGTATGCTGACTGATGATTATATTCCAACCGAATTCTGTTAGTCAGTGTGGTATAAACTGTGCACTTGGTTAAGTAACTACCTTGGTTTGGTACCGAAATTTGTTATGTGCCAGACTATAGTACTGAGTTGACTGAGATGGTGTAAACAGTATGATAAATTTTACCAACCGTGATTGTAAATTTTGGTTTGAAAGATTGCTAAGCGTTCTGTCGTGGTTATCGCACTGGCTGAATGAACCGAATGGAAACAATAGCCATGAAAAAGAGAGCGAGAGAGAGTTAGTGAGAAATATGTTTTGTGATTCCTAACCTTAGTTTCCGCATCATTACCTAGGCAATTGTTTTACCTATATATTTTTGTTAGTATTTTTCATATAAAATGAGTGCTGTAGTTCAGAACCTCCTATAAAAAAGTTCAGAGGTATTGAAGAAACCAGTGCGTTTCTCCAAATATTTTCGGACAAGAAAATTAAATAAATTTTGTATGGCAAAAACTTCAAACACCTAGACATTTACAAGAGCCTTGAAGAAGACTTGTCGAGTAGGGGCTTTACAAAAACTGCTGACATTGACAGATGACACAATTCCGAATTAGATTTCAGAGATCAGCAGAGTTTTAAACCTTTCTCTTGGTTACATGACTAAATAAATACCAAACCAGAACCAAGTTGGTTGATAAAGCATTTGACAAAACCGATGTAAATAAACGATTACTAAAACATTTGGTTTGAATTTGGTCACATACACTTGGTAAGGTTACCAAATTCACTTACGGTATAAACGTGGCCAATGTACCTTTTGATTGTCTTACAGGATAATAAAAAATTCATTAATTTTTATTTATTCATTCATTATGGGCCACGTACGCCTTAATCTATGCATTTTTGTTGAAGCATCGTTTCTATGGGGCCTTTTTCCTGTTCTGAGCTATCTAGTCCTTCAATGAAAAGACCATCTGAAGATTAACTCAACCGCAATCTTGGAGCTGCCTTCCGAATTTTAACTCAAAATCAATAATACTCGAATAAATTCATAATCTCCGATCCCAGAAACCCCGACATACCAATTCTGAATCAAATCGGACCATAATGACAAAACTCTTTCGCCATTTTCGAGGCGCCATCTTGAATCTATAAATTTTTAATGCAATACACGATTGTTAGAGGGTGGCAATAGGTTTCCCAAAAAAGTTAAAGTTAGTTCGTTCTTGGTTTAATCTGAGAGAGTTGTAATTAGTTCAAATAATTAATGTTAATATAGCTGAGAAATATTTTAAGGCCTTGTCGGCGATCAAAAAGTGAATTAAAATTCCATAAACTATACTTCTCCTATTCAATTGATTATTTGAAATGGCCGCTAGCATTCACCAACCTTCGTTGACCTTTTCTGAGGTAAAACTCGCCTGGTGATTGGATTATGCAAAGTAGTGAAAACATAGTTGTCAATTCTGTCAACTCTACTAACTTTCCGTTTCAAATTGAAATTTATTTCCTGGAATTTGGATGCTTTGCAATATTATATCAATGGTTAATTTATGAAAAAACAAACTGGAATGTAGAAAAGTGAAGTTTCAGGCATTGAAATAATAATTTGAAATCTAAAATCAGTAGACGTAGATCTTCTCTTGCCATGTATTTCATTCCAAAATCTTTTTTCCGGTGCATGTACTAGCCCTTTCAGTCACCGCGTGCACTATAGTGTACGCCAAGTTTCTGATTTTTTTTTCAATTATTCCGACTGAATTGGAACATTTTGTTTTGTAGAATACTGTAATATACTCCTTTGGTGTTCATGTAAGACATGTGCTAGGTATCGAAAGTGAAACTACCAAAATATAATTTTTAGTGTTGGCAGAGATGCAGAGTCGTAGAAACCTGTAATGCTTATGCAAATTTATCCACTGACTTTTCGTGAACGTGAAATTGTGACGTTTTTTTTGTGTGCATATGAAACATTGTTCCAGTGTGTGAAACTGTTCCCAAGGATTACTTTTTACTTTGAACTAGTTTATTCTCATTTTGAAGTATGTGCACTACAGTAGCCACTGTGACTTAGGGGGTATAACATTACCAGCTAAGGATAACCTCACTTTTTTTTATTCATGCTCTGAATCAAATATTTCTAGGATATTTTTAGTCAGAATGGCTGATAGAAGCGCCCTAACTCATAAAGAATTGTTTGAGTTAATGGAGGATGGTCTTTCTGATGTAGAATTGCTGAGCGAAGACGGGGATTATGGTTGGGAGAACGACGAAATACCTCTCTCAGAAGGTAAATGAACTTTTAATTTTGCATAAATTGTAAACTAATATAGTGTACTTTAGATGTTACAGAGATAGAGACTCAGCAAGTTGAGCAGGAACACGAATATTCAGACACCATTATGGAAGTTTCAGAACCTGCAGTGGCCGATCCAGATACAATTTCCGCCACAACTACGCGTGTCACAAACAAGAACAAGAATTGTTTTTTAAAATATCACAGAAAATAAATTATTTAATGTAACAAATATCATGTATTTTGTATATAAAAAAAATATGAATAACAACCTTTAGGTCAAAGCGTACACTGTAGTGTACATGCATTTTTTAAAAAGTAGACAAAATACGACTTTGCCACCGAAGTCAAAATTCTTTGAAAAAATAAAGAATCCTCATGCCAAGTTACATAATTTTACTACCAAAAACAAAAAGTCATGACCGAAAAGGCTAGACATCAACTTGTTTTTTTTTTCAAAACTACTCACCGTAAGCAACCTTTTGGAGAGCTTCGAATTGTGTGTTTCATCAAAGGCTCGTAATCACTCAAACAATAAGCTAAATAAACGTTAGTTCTCGTGTTGCGAATATCTTTTGGATTCAGTCCAGCATCAATTATGGCTTCCGTGCTCTTCTCCAATAGCAATCGTAATTCTATGGAACTCTTCTCTGAAAGGTGTTCAGTAAGACCTGAAATATTTTGAGTTGATAGTATTAGGGGTAATTTTTTTTTCGCTGCATCCCCCATTTCAAGAGTCCCTACCAGAGACGAAATATAAATGAAACACTCAGGAGATCAGTGAAACTCCCCTCAAAGTGCACTGGAAGAATGTTTCAAGGATACACGAACTTTGCATTGATTTTGAAGAGAGATCAGTTGGGAGGATATACAGGGTGTTTCCTAACTACGGTACGAAACTTCAGGGGGTGTTTTGTTAGGTCATTTGACAAAAAAAGTTCCCATGAACGTTCCCAGGGCGTTGAAGTATAAAAAAAGGTATTTATAAAATATCCTGAATATCCTGAAACCGATGTGGTTGAAATGTGGTACAGCTATTTGAAGTAATAAGGCAATTATTTGGCCCTAAGTAGGTCCAGTGGCGTCTCAGTGGGCACCACAGCCAACAATACTGAGAAAAAAATTATTTTCTCCTTTTAAGTGCATTTGAATATAAGCGTGGGTTCTGAAAAGTTTTTTATAAGCGTGGTGAAAATACAACTTTTTGGCCTCTTGCGTTTTTTTCATATTCAGCTTAGTTTTCGAGAACAAAAAAATGAAGGCACTCTACAATCATGATTACCTGCTATGGAGACCAGCTGACAGTGATAGTATTGTTATATCAGTAAAAGTCAGAGTTGTCAATTAGCAGTGATTCCATCATGAATACTTTTACTAACGCTGAAATGGCTGACATGCACTTTATTTATGGATTAGCAAATGGAAATGCGGAAGAAGCACGGAGAATCTACCAGGATAGATATCTTAACAGAGTTATTCCATGTGCTAAAACATTTAGAACGCTTCGTGCAAGATTATGTGAAACTGGAAGTTTTAATAAAAATGTAAGTGGTGGAAGACCAGAAACTGTAATAACGCCTGAACTAGAAGAAGCTATAATTGATGCGATATAAGAAGATCCTCCAAATAGTACCAGGAAAATTGCACTGCAGCTTGAAGTAAGCCCAAAAACCGAAATTTCTAAAAAGAAACCTCCTATACCCATATCACATACAGAGGGTCCAAGCTCTACTGCCTAGGGATTTTCACCCAAGATTGAAGTTTTGCAGGTGGTTGATTCATACAATGGCACTCAATAATAATTTTTTACCAAATATTTTATTTACGGACGAGGCAAATTTTTCACGAGATTCTATTATGAACTTTCACAATAACCATTTCTGGGCGTACGAAAATCCCCACATTATTAGAGAAAGTCATTTTCAGCAACGATTTTCGCTGAACGTTTGGGTAGGAATTATTGGTGACTACCTAATTGGACCCTTTTTTTACCAGCAAGATTATCAGGTCCATCCTAGACGGCTTTTTTGCGAAATCATTTACCCATTTCGTTGGAAGAAGTACCCGTACTTGTAAGAGGCAACATGTGGTTTATGCACGACGGAGCTCCAGCTCATTTAGTGTTCTTGCTCGTCAGCATCTCGACATTACCTACCCTAATCGCTGGATTGGACGTGCAGGACCTCAACATTGGCCCGCTCGCAGTCCTGATATGAATCCTCCAAATTCCTATTTATGGGGTCATCTGAAGACTCTCGTTTATAAAACCCCTATTCTAGATGTGAATGACTTGAGGAATCGAATAAGTGACAATTGCAATGTCATAAGGAATACTCCAGGTATTTTTGAACGTGTCAGACAATCAATGACACATCGATTGCAGTCGTGTATTTTATCAGACGGTGGACATTTTACCCATTTACTTTGAGGTCGAAATTGTTAATTTTTTACTTTAGGTTTGTATTTTATGTTGTCCATGGATAATTTGTAGAATAAGTTAAAGTATTTTTTTCTCGAAAACGAAGCTTGATATGAAGGAAACACAGGGGACCAAAGAGTTGTTTTCTCAGTTGTTCAATCTGAAAAAATAAAATACTACAAAAAAAAGGAAAATACTGGGGAAAAAACTTTTTTTTCCTCAGTATTGTTGGCTGTGGTGCCCACTGAGACGCCCCTGGACCTACTTGGTGCCAAATAATTGCCTCATTACTTCAAATAGCTGTACCACATTTCAACCACATTGGTTACAGGATATTTCATAAATACCTTTTTTTAATACTTCAACGCTCTGTATCTCAGAAACGAAGCAACTCCGGACATATGTTCATGGGAACTTTTTTTTGTCAAATGACCTAACGAATCACTACGTACCGTAGTTAGGAAACACCCTGTATTCTAGGCATATACAGTGTCCGTCATAAAGTTGGATTCACATGAGAAAAAATTTGTTATTGAAATTTCTGAAAAACTCTTATGTCTAACAACTGAAAAATCCGTTGCGACTCTTATCACGTGACCTCAGATGTGTCTGTGATACCGAGAAAGGGTCAAATGGACAAGATATCGAAAAAAATTATTGAGATAATGTGTTTGGAATCCAACGAGGACTCCATGTACCAATTCTGAACCGGATTGAAAAAAAACCATTTTATTCCTCTACCTCCACTAAGAAACGTTATACATTCCTGTTTCATCTGGAAACAGCTTCAATGAACTACATCACATAAGTTTGGGTCAGAACTAATCAAATATTTGTGGAATAGACATTTTGCGGGAGATTAATTATGAAAACACGATCTTGTCACTAGGTGTAGTTATGCCCTGTATATTGATGCACATGAGCTTATTCAATATTCTCAATCCGTGAATTAAATTTAAACCAACTAATATTTGTTATTGAAACTTGATTATACATTATTTATCCTAATTGAATTTAGTAATTTTTAGGTGGATGTGGAAAAATAAGAAAAATCAATAAACAAACAATGTACAAATTTTCGGTATTCTACGTGACCACCTTCATGGAATTGTTCTGGAAAATATTTCGCAGCGAACATTTTTCAACATAGTTCTGTTGGTCAGTGCTGCACAATTCCTTATACGAATTTCTAAATGTTCTACATTTCGAAATGGGCGATGTTCATAAACATTGCTTCTCAGGTAACCTCATGAAAAGAAAGCTTACGGCGTTAGGTCTGGAGATCTAGCAGGCCAAGGATTACCTGAATATCGACCTATTCACTGCCAACCAAACTCATTGTTCAACCACTCCCGCACTTCATTCGTAGAATGAATAGAAGCCCCATTTGTTGAAAGAATAAACGAATCCAATTTTGTAATGGTAGGTTGTCGATAAATATAGATATCCCGGTCCGTATAAAGTTCAAATATCGTTCGCCATTTGAATTTTGTCTAAAGAAGAAGTGACCTACAATTCGCTCATTTACAATTCCACACCATACCTTCACTTTGAAACTATATTGGTCTCTGGCTTCAATAATAAAATAAGGATTATGATCTGCCCACCACTACAACTTTGAGAACTGACGACACCATTCGAGGTTAAAGTCACTTCGTCAGAAAATAGCACATTTTTTGAGAAATCACGATTGTCTCCTAACATTGCCTGAAACCATGCACAAAAATAATCCCTGACTCGCAATACTTGCACAAATTTTTGTTTGTATGGGTGAAAGTGATTTTGCTTTGAAATTCAGAGGTTTGAGATATTTCTGCCTTTTCTGCCATAATTTTCGTCGAAACTCTGCGTGTCTCAGTGACTGTCAGTAAAACACTGTTTACGTTATTTTCATTATTTACAACAGGCTTAACGTGAACACTTTTATATTTGTTTTCAACCAAACTAGTTTCCTGGAATTTCTGCAATATCTGTGCCACCGTAGTAAAATGCGAATTTTGATCTGGATGCCTTCCATTGAAAATTTAAGCTACTTCTTTCTCTTGGGCTATGATGATTTTCGACATGTAGCAATACTACTTCTATTTTTTCTTGTATACTCAGTTTTGGAGCCAATTCTATTGATAGATTTAAAAACACAAAAACTGATAAAGAACGACAACTTCAACAAAATTGTCAACAAGTTATTGTTACAACAAAAGTAGATCTTTTTTCAAAGCCGCCTTATAAAATTAAAAAATATAGCTAGGTCATTGAAGTTCAAATTTACTAACCAATATTAAATTTAGCAATTCAGCAAAGTCTAGTTTCTCGATAAAGGGTATTTATAAACAAAATTACTCACGAAGATCAGTTTTACTTTCACTGGCGTCATCCAAATTGATAATAAACTTTTCTTTGGGAATTTTTTCCATATCCATATATGACTTTTCCACCTTCTTAATATTGGAAACACACTTGGCTCAGCTGCTATCAGGAATGGTTGCAGTTTCTGTTTGAATAAGAGCTACCACAGTTGAACTTAAGGTTGGAGAAGTATTATTTCTTCGAACTGCTGATTTAAGCTGATGCCATATATGTTCAATTTGGTTGAACATACAGTGATAAGGAGAAAGTCTGAGCACCGTATGTTCCAAGCTTTCAGCCGATGAATCACAAAAATATTTCTTTTTTCTTGTGTACTTTTCCTCATAGTACATATCATTTTTCAACATATATTCTTGTATGTCATTTGAACATGGCGATAATACTGTTGGGTGGAATATTTGGTATGAGTTTATTTTGGAACCAGTTTTCAAATAATTCGGCTGTAGTATCATCATTATAATCGACTAAAGAGTCCTTAATATTTTTGTCCGATGAGGCAACGCATTTGGTATAAACCATTTTCGGTTCCTGCGTGAATTATTGTTATGTATTTTCCTTCATTAGACGGCGCATTAGTTTGGCACAAGTCAGATGAGTCTACCCAACTTTTGTTTGGAATATCGTGTATATCGAACCAAGTTTCATCCAAATACACTACTGTTCTACCATATCCTCTGAATTCGTTTATTGCCAATAAATATTCAAATCTCCATTTCTTGAGTCGCACAGACTCCATTGAGATTTTTCTGCTACTAGTGAGTTTTTTAAATTTAAATCCGTTTTGTAAAAGAGACTTCCTCAAAGTCTTTTTGCAACACTGGATACCAGTTTTATTATTTTTGAGCCGTTGCATTTAAATATCTAATGTAGGCATAATTTGCTTTTTATACAAGGCATATATTGTTCTTCGAATTATATCTACATAACAGCCATCCGATTTCCTTGAACCGCCAGAGTATTTTCGTTTCTTTCTTTTTAAAGAAGGGTTACTTACTATTTTAAATACCGTGAAATACGGCGTTTTTGTTAAAGAAGCACTTTCTTGCACAGGTTGATCCTTGGACATTCCACGTTCCAGAAGGGAAGTATAAACATTTAATATAATTTGTTTCCCATGAGGGTGTAACATTTGCCGACTAGTGGTACTACGACCACCAGTTGAAGTACTAGCTTCAGGATGAGCCCATGGACGCCACATTTTTCACGACACAAAAATCGAATAGACACTTTGAAATAGACACAACTGACACAACGGAATATTAGGTAGGTAATTAATAAATGTTGTTTAACTTTCCCCCTTTCATTTCTGAATTCGGAAAGGTAATTTCATTTTGTAACCGTAATAGACCATTATCACTTTAATCTCGTTAATTGCCCATTAGTACTGAAACTCTGGTGGCCAGGTAGGTAAATTTTATCATTTATACACATTTAAACATATCCTTACCAAGAGTTCTAAATCAAACTTACGAGAATTTTCATTATCAAATTAATTCAAATACAAAACTGTCAACAAAAGCCAAAAATAATGGAGAGCCCACTATCAAAATGCCAAACTATTTCATGAGATATTTTAATCCGGACCTGGAAATCTTTGAAGGGACACACACTTTTATTGCTTATGAGTAGTGAACCTATGACAGTTCTGGCTCAAAATCCCATGCTTTTTCTTATGAAGGTTCATTTGGGTACTTTCGGTCCCGCGGCCATGATGTCCAGGAATATCAGGAGGAATGGGTTACATATCTGACGTATATATCCTACGTGGCTGACATAAATATCTTACTACTGAATCTCCCCATTTCTATTATGTATTCATTTTTCTATTCTGCACATATAACAAGATTTTTACAGAAGTTAGATCTCCTACCTAAGATACCTGCTCACCAGGACAGTCATACATACATACATACACACATCAGTGTGACCAGACATGACAAATCTCGAATATATGTGACCAAACACGACAATCCGTGACCACTCGTGACCCTCCTTGTCCAGTTGCTCTTGAATTTTCCGTAGGTATTCTGCTGCAGACGACATTTTGAATTTAATTCGTGATGATTATTTAAGAGCAAGGAGCAAGATGTTTCTCGTATGAGAAACTGATGAATAATGATTCTAGAAGTACAGTTGCTTCTCATATCCTTGATCGGGCATGATTATGAATCCGAAGATTCACGATAATGAACACATGCAGACCGTAGATTCCCGAACATCCTTATATTGAACTTGTGCAAACTTGTTTGAACTTGTTGAGACTTGTTCTTGAAATCATGGGTGGATGAGAACATTATATAGCATTACTCAGTTTGTAGAACTGAAGACGAAAGGATCGTGAAATTAATGATGCATTGAAATGGTGAGAAGCTGAAACAAAAGACTTAATAAAATACCGGTGAAAATAACAGAACTCAACTCTTCAAAGATTTACTTGGTTTTGATTGGATTTTATCGTTAAATAGTAGTATATAAAAATGGAAGCAAATGATCAAAACACATAATCCATCTCTCCAGGAGACTTAGTTAGTTTTGGTTAGGTAATGTTGATATTGAAGAATATTATTAGAGATATTAAAACAAGCGAACTATTGAAACTGTGATTTTTTGGATGGCTACAGGTGGTCACGAAGGGTCACGGATGGTCACGGATGTTTATGGATGCTCACGGTGGACACGCCGGCCGACTAGACAAGGATAGTCACGAGGATCATTGCGAAAGGTATACGGATGTTCACGAGTGATCACCGATGGCAATGCAGGCCGATTCGACAAAAATGGTCACGATGATGATAGAAGACGTTCAAGGGTGGCCACGGAAGGTCACTCGGGTCGACCGGAGAATGATGGTCACGGGGATGCTCGCGGAAGGTTAACGATGTTCATGGATGGTCATGAGTTGTCACGGATGTTTATGCGAGCCGACTGGACAAGGAGGGTCACGAGTGGTCACGGATTGTCGTGTTTGGTCACATATATTCGAGATTTGTCTGGTCACACTGATGTGTGTATGTATGTATGTATGACTGTCCTGGTGAGCAGGTATCCTAGGTAGGAGATCTAACTTCTGTAAAAATCTTGTTATATATGCAGAATAGAAAAATGAATACATAATAGAAATGGGGAGATTCAGTAGTAAGATATTTATGTCAGCCACGTAAGATATATACGTCAGATATGTAACCCATTCCTCCTGATATTCCTGGACATCATGGCCGCGGGACCAAAAGTACCCAAATGAACCTCCTTAAGAAAAAGCATGGGATTTTGAGCCAGAACTCTCATAGGTATACTACTTATACTATTTCATCGGTTCTAAGCTTTTACTCACCGAAAAATCCACAGTCGAAATAATCGAGTCCTTCATTTATCGTAGCTGATCTCTGCGGAAGTTCTGGGTGATCGAAACCAGGCCGGAAATGTGCTGTTGTCATATCGAGTTTATTGAGTAATCCCTCTTTGAGTTCTTCGGTATTCCTTGCTGACGCAAAAATTCCGCTCATACCTTGAAATTAAAATGACAAATTGAAAACACGGTAGAGTTTGACCATGAATCGCTGACTCAAGATACCGTACCCTGAATAACTGAAAACTTAAGTGGTTTTATAGCAGAGTTTTTGAGATAAATCAATCAGAAAAAAAAATATGACAGGTACTCCTTCAATTTTATTTTAACATTCTTCTTTTATTTCAATAACAACCAAACAAAATTTAAAATAAACAATTCAGTTGAAAGCGAATTTCAACAATTCCACCCGCTAGTCACTGAATTCAATCCAATCTTCTGAACACTACTAAGAAATACATCTCTTAATAGTGGCTTTGGGAATAGGTCAAGAATATAAGATCACCCAGTATTTTTACGAAATTTTCACAAGTGCTTCAAAACACCATAAAAACACTATAGTAATCAAACATTTTGCGCGGAAAAGATAATATTAGGAGATACGGGCCCCCGAAGGTCCATAAAGAGAGGTTATGGGATATCACTTCTGGAAATATTAAACTGATATTAAACAATTTATTTTTACACTAAAATAGTTACTGCACACTCATTTAACGTTTTCATAATATTAAAATCACTTAATTTTCGATAAACTAATGAAAAAACTCAGATACCTTCCTATAAATTTTACATAAGAAATGTCAGAAATTAAACGTTGGTGATTGTGTTGTGTTTATCCGCATCTCCTGGATCTTGAAGTTTATTGATAAAGAGTAGTGAAATTAAATGCGACATACATATTGAGCATATAAATAATAACTTTTACAGCATGAAAAGACGATTTGATAGTTCTGATGGATATATATGTATAAATAGAAGTTGAAATACAAAGAATATATAACCACGCTTTGAAAATTAGGAATGAAGTTGATGTGCCGCATTTAGAAAGTTACCAATGCTATTAAAATAATGTGACTTCGGATTATTTTGTTTGAAGTAACTGTAAACCGGACCAATAAACGCATTCGGCTTGGATATTTTCTCGAGACAACATCCAATCAATTCCTTACGTAAAAAGAAGGAACACAACCTTACCTAACTTTGCTAACTTTGCCATCCAAGTTGAATGCAAACTAATCAACCTTACAAGGCGACGCTTCGCTCTGCTCGCGAACATTTCGATCCAACCAATTCCTTACGTAAAAAGATGGAACACAACCTAACCTAGATTGACTAACTGTGTTATCCATGTTGAATCAATCTTACAAAACAACGCTTCGCTCCAATCAATTTGTTACGTAAAAAGAAGGAACACAACCTAACCTAACTTGGCTAACATTGCTATATAGGTTGAATGCAAGCCAATTGAATTAACGAAGCCTACACCTTCTGATATTGAAGAACCGAAACCCATTTTTTTTAACTTAAGAGGTTAGAATTCCCGAAATATATTTTTCCGCGCTGAAGTGTTTTTATCGAGTTTTGAAGCACCTGTCATAATTTCGCGAAAATCCGGATTGACTTGAATAGTTGACAACATGGAAATTCCATAAAACACCACCAATTTTTGATTTTTGACATTCCATATGGAAAAATTACAATGAACTGTAATTGGAGTTTTATTATGACTTTATCGAACATTAATTGATTTTAATATTACTTAAACGTTAAATGAGTTACAATTTCAGTGTAAAAATCTATTCTATATATCAGTTTGCAATTTCCAGAAGTGGTATCCAATAACCTCCCATATCTCCTAAAATTATCTTTTCCGCGCTAAATTTTCAATTGCTTACTGTTTTTATTGTCTTCTCGAGCGCCTTTGGAAATTTCGTGAAGATACTGAATGATCTCATTTTCTTGACCTTTACCGTGGCTTTGTCAATAGATCAGAAAACTGGTCTTCACTTCTGCGATATACTACATCGATGACTCCTTTTTCATAGTGATCCCCAATGAAATGTAGTTTCACATCCACATGTTTAGTACGATGGTGAACTTCATGATTTTTGATGACGCGTATTGCACTTCAGTTGTCTATAAAAGGGGAACAGCCGAATCATTTGCAGCTGATTCTGAATTGTTAGGAGGCTGTAGTGTGGTAGAGAGGAATGGTAGTTACAGAATGACAAAAAATATGTTTTTTCTATGTTGAGAGATAGTTTTTTATAGTCGAACCAGTCTTTTATGATTTCTTTCTGCTTTTTGTTTTACCGCGGCCCAGTTTTCTTCTGTATAGAAGATGGCTATGTCATCGGCAAAACTGATAATTTTGCCAGTACTTTTGATTATAAATATCCCATTCACATATATACAGCATAGCATACAACAGGGAACCAACGGTAGGGAAACTGAATTTCAGTTTCATCCTGAGCACTATTTGCTAGAAGTACATTGGGATCTGCTGGTGTTGAAATTGGTGCACAATTGATCATATCGAATTTATGGGTAATCTTGTTCACGTAATCCTCTTCTATTCCTTTTGATTTCTAGTCTGATGTAGTTATCTCCGTCACCAATTCTAATTTTGGAATTTTTGGCAAGCTCATTAAAAAAAAGTCAATAGACTTCTTACTCGGAGACAAAACAGCCCATTATTAACATGAAGTGAGAGGAGAATGGTTACATTTTCAATTACTCCCGAAAACTCACACGGGTCTGATTAACAAATGTCAAAGTGACATGTTGATGGGAATATTGTGAATTTTGAATTCCAAGCACGTGGAGCTTTCTTTGAATCATACAGACAAATAAATATGAACTTGAATTGGAATATGGGTGTTGAGTTTCTGAACTTCTTGTTTGTTGTCTCTTCCTTTTGAGTCATGACGGTATTCGGAATGGAATGAGTTTCATTCGCTTCAGCTGTAAATCAGAATGACATTGCGGTTTTCCATCAAAAGTTTCCTCAAGAAGGATGGATTCCATTTCTTGTTGACGTTCTTTCGCTTGATATGACTGACTTTCGTCAAACTTGACATCACAGGTAACTATTAGTGTACGTTTCTAAACATCATACATCCTATAGTTCTTGGTTGTCGGTTCGTAGCCAACGAGATGTGTTTTTGTAGCTTCAGCATCCTATTTTGATCTGCTAAGTTGTTTCGGAATATGGACGAACCCTACACAGCCAAATATCCGGAGATGACTGAGATTTGGTTTCACTCCAAACCATATTTCGTATGGTGTAACTGTTTTTCAGCAGTTGTAGACCTATTGAGAATATCAACAGCTGTTTTTATAGCTTCAGGCCACAGACTTTTACTAAATGTGGATTTGGCCAACTTTTCTTTAGCAATAGCAATAGAAATAAGGATAGCCATAAGCGTAACAATAATTATTTACTGAAACTTTTTTATACAACGAATTTAGATTTAGCAGAAACTTTGAGAAAGACGGAACACATATGACAAGTAACAGTTCGCTCAGTTCTGTATGCTAGTAAATATAACTTATTTGGCTATTTAAAATTTGAAATGAGTTTTGTTTATATTGCGATCAAGGGGGAAAGCATCGACGGCATTGCAAGTATGTCTCAGCAAATTAAGAGTGATTAAAAAATCATCCTGGAACTATGAAACATGTATTCGTAACTGTCAGTCGTAATGACATACGCATTGTAGACAAGATTCTAAAAGTTGGAATATTCAAGGTCGGTTTTTAAAGTTATCGTTATTGCTGAAATCAAAATAGTTGACTTAATGAAACCATTTGATCCAACAGTTCCAATTCCTAACTAATTGCTATTTCTATTACATTTGCAGAAAAAAGTTGATTAATCCACCTTTAAGTCCGCTGGCAAGCAACATCGTTCCGGCCCTTTCTTGGTCTGTTCGATTCTCTCTTTCTATCCTTCCATTCTGTTCAGGGGTATGTGGTGAAGGTTTCTCATAAATGATTCCTTTTCCTGACATGAAACTTTCGATCGGCCTATTGGTAAACTCTGATCCATTATCTGTTCTGACAACTTTCAACTTTTACTGGTCTTCCACATGTATTACAAATGATTTCGATGGCAGCTGTAAATTTTTCGAAAACTTCGGATTCATTAGAGAGAAGCTGGACATATTTGAAACTTGTTGCTTCATCCTTGAATAGCATGGAATGAAATGAAAAGCAGCTTCATTATTATTATTATCATTATAAATTCTAACTCACAAGAACGAATGTGAGAATGAATGAATTTTTTTATTAATATTTCTTTGGCTTTTGTTTTTGAGTGGGATTGTTGAGTTTACCGCTAGATAACCCGAAATAAAAACACGAATCAAATAGACATGATTCATCAATGATACTCTGGGTGGCATTCTCAAGAGAGTCTGATTTATGAACTGCAGTGAATTCTTGTAACTCTCATAGAAGAAATGCTTTCAGGAATAATATACATCATTAAAGAAAGAAGCCAAGTGAAGTGGAATAAAATAAGAAATAAAGTGCAGAAAGGCATCTCCACAAAAGATTCAATATAAATGAAACAAAATTGGTAGACCACAGGCAAAGAACAACTACTTCCCTAGCAAATACCACGCAGAACGTTGAATGATATCCACCTGAAAATCCATGCAAACATCCATATAAATGGATATTGATTGCAAGTGTTTCTTTCTGATAAGGTCGATTATGTTTGATTTATGTCGGGTCCGCCCAACAATCCGCATACCGGTTTCAGGCTTTTTGGCTCTCATCAGTACGGAGTAGTCACCAGCCAGAGATGCGGAGAGCTCTGGTCGAAGCAGGACACAACATAAACAAAATCACCATCATGCCTAGGTACGTCGGAAAAGATAACTTTCAACCGGCAGTACCTAGTGACAGAATGAAACACTCCATACATTTCTCCTACCTCGATAGGATTCTGAATGGAAGATTCCTTCTCAGTAGGAGGGCCGTGTTGCTCGACTAGCATATAGGTTGGAGAAAAAATCCAAGGGAAGTGGAATAAAATAAGAAATAAAGTGCACAAAGTCATCTTCACAAAAGATTCAATATAAATTGAAACACAACTGGTAGACCACAGGCTAGGAAAGTAGTTGTTTTTCGTTTTTCATTTGGCTTTTTCCTTTAACATGAATGCTAGTCGAGCAATCCAGCCACTCCTATTGAGAGGGAAATCTTTTATTCAGGATCCTATCGAGGTAGGAGAAATGTAAGGAGTGTTTCTTCCTGTCACTAGGTACCTCCGGTTGGAAGTTATCTTTTCCGACGTACCTAAAGATAATGTAGGCTTGATGGCGATTTTGTTTATGTTGTGTATCGCTTCGGCCAGAGCTCTCCGCATCTCTGGCTGGTTACTACTCCGTACTGATGGGGGCCAAAAAGCCTGAAATCGGTATGCGGATTGTTAGGCGGACCCGACATAGATTAAACATAATCGAGCTTATTAGAAAGAAACATTTGCAATCAATATCCATTAATATGGAAGTTTGCATGGATTTTCAGGTGAATATCATCCAGAGTTCTGCGTGGTATTTGCTAGGAAAGTAGTTGTTCTTCGCCTGTGATCTACCAATTGTGTTTCAATTCAAATTGAATCTTCAGTGAAGATGACTTTGTGCACTTTATTTCTTATTTTATTCCACTTCACTTGGCTTTTTTCTCTAACATATATGCTAGTCGAGCAACTCAGCCACTCCTACTGAGAATGAATCTTTTAATTCAGAATCCCATCGAGGTAGGAGAAATGTAAGGAGTGTTTTTTCCTGTTACTAGGTCCCTCCAGTTGGAAGTTATTTTTTCCGACGTACCTGAAGATAATGTAGGCTTGATGGTGATTTCGTTTATGTTGTGTATCGCTTCGACCAGAGCTCTCCGGATCTCTGGCTGGTGACTACTCCGTACTGATGAGGGTCAAAAAGCCTGAAACCGGTATGCGGATTGTTAGGCGGACCCGACATGAATTAAACATAATCGAGCCTATCAGAAAGAAATATTTGCTATCAATATCCATTTATATGGAAGTTTGCATGGATTTTCAGGTGAATATCATTCAACGTTCTGCCTGGTATCTGCTAAGAAATTAGTTTTTTTTTGCCTGTGATCTATCAATTGTGTTTCAATTTATATTGAATCTCTGGTGAAGATGACTTTGTGCACTTTATTTCTTATATAATATACATCAAGTTATTCAGTAGGTACTCAGCATTTATACGAATACAACGTAATCTGAAAATATGTACAAATTGTGATTGTTCAGGGGTGGTCGAGGAAGAATAGGATTTCGTCGCCTAGAAGTTGGGAGACACTAAGAGCTATCATTGCTGATGTTGGCATGTCTAGATGGTATACGGGGTGGCTACTTTTTCAAAGGGATTGTATCGGTAACTTCCAAACCATACTAGTTAGATGGTCGATTAAAGAGAGAAAAATTTGCGCATCTGGAAGCATTATCTAGCAGTGGAAACGAATGAAGGATAGCAGGACCAGTTCTTGAGATATGACGAAAAAGTAAATTCGATCATTTCGGTTTTTGGTTATGCTTCATTTATTTTCAGAACTACCAACAAATATTTAAATTTTTTTTGAATCGGTAGTAAATTCTCTCTGATTTGACGTTTTCAGATTTTGCCGGGGAAGTAGTTGTTTTCTGTTAGACATTCACAAAAAATACCTTCATTTTAATCGTGGATTTTTTAATTCACAGAAAAATCTTTCTATCAATATCCAATTGAGAATGTTTCCCTTTTCAACATGAATACCCCACAAGAGGTTATCTTGACGATGGAAGATAGTGACTAAAGTTTATCTTTCAGTCGCAGATGATTCCACATCTGATTTTATGAACATCCTGTTTATATTTTCAACAAATCATTGCATCCAACGTTCCGTATTCTACGTACCACCCTCAACTTATTTTTTTTAAATTCGGACCTGGATATTTTATAACACTATTTGAAATAACTTGTTTTCATGAATCCAGCGGTGTATCATACAATGCCATTCAAAGACGGTTTTCGGGTAATATGGACCGTAATCCAAATTTAATTAAATTATTAGTTAGTTTCCGCCATCTTCAGTTGAATCAACATAGTCAAGTCAATTCTCTCAAAACTTATGTTATTTTTCGAAAAATAAACAATTCATCAACAAGAACAATAATAATGTAGATATTTCAAAACGCAATCACTGATAGTAATAAAAAGAAATTAAGTTTTTAGAAGTGAAAACCAAATTATTTGAAAGTATTGTCAAAAATGTATCGAACACCCCGTAGAGTGACTCAATCAGTATAATTTTCAAGTGGGTCACAATGTTGTTATTCTGCAAAACACGAATTAGTGCCAAACATTAACAAGAGTTTTTAAAAGTGACGAGTGATGGTTTGATCGGGGAGTCGACGTTGGGCAATAGGAGTTAGAAAGTCAAAAAGCACTGTTTTCAATTGAAAATTGTGGTTTTTTGGAATTATTCTTGACTTATTTTTGTAAGTAACATTTTGGTTCTATTCATTTAAAATTTATAACTACTGGAAAATATTTATTACTTTATTTTATTCATGATGCAATATTTGTATTCATTTTAACCCCTTCATGCCCAGGTTAATTTTTTAAGTCGCTCCCTATATCCCAGATAACGTGAAAAATTATTTATTTTTATTTTATTTTTGTAATCCCCCGATTATGGTGGCACTATATCAGGAAAGTATTTCTAGTTATCTTAAAAGTGAAATTATTGATTTTTATGCGGTGGCGTTACTATGGGGGCCTAAATTTGTGAAAAAAAAACAAACTGACTATCTCAAAAATTAGTATATTCGGATCCCGAATCCTCAAATGGTTCATAATCACTCAAGTCGGACATCCTAACACGTAAAACGCACCAAAAACTATCAAATACTAGAGCACTGCACCGTTGCAAATGACATTTCATACTTGAGACCGCCAAAAATACGGATGTGGACTATACATGCGGTTGACCTTGAATCAGCCAATCAAATTTAATCCCGCCCATCTAAGGATCCCATTCCAGGGTATGCTACTCAACTACGATATTATTCCAACGTTTATTTTAAATATGGCATTTGTTGCCACAAGTAGCACTCTGGGATATACATCAATTTGAGCTTGTTGCCACATGTGGCAACATGTGCTTGAAGCGGTTTAATAAACTCTTTCTATATTTTTCACAAAGTGTTTTCCGTCAATAAAGGATCAGATTCTACCTAGTGAGTCGTGAAACAACCCCAATTCACGACAAGTGGTGGAGGCGCAGTGTTTTTTTTTTGTGTGGATCCATTCTTCATAATGGTCAATTTCAACTTTGGTATCTATCTAAAAGAATATTGAGAGAATAATCATTTTCCGTCGATACTAATTTCACTTCCAAATGAGACTCGAACTTGACCTAGATTCTGGTACAGCTTGGTAGAATTTATAACAATAGCATTTTGAACAATAACTATGACGAAGGTACGCTATATGGTAAAATGATCACGATTTTTTAATGGAAATAAAGTAAACGCTATTGATGCAAATGTTATTCCAACGATTTAATTTCAGGAAAATAATATTTTGTGTATGTGTTTTTCGTATTGATTTTTTTATAAAATTTGAATAAGTCATTTTTCGAATGGAAATATGAATTTTGATGTAGCGAATTTCAAGATAATTTTTCAGGTCTTGGAAAGTTATTTTGTTACAGGATTTTGATGTTTACAGGAGATTTATGAGATTTACACTTCGAGGTTTTGGGGATAAATGGTGGATTCTTCTATTTTAGGATTGGGACAAGGATTTATTTTTTTGGGAAAACACTTGTTAGCCCGGAGAAAGCGGATGTTTAATCTAGATATTGGGGAAATTCTAGGCCCAAATGAAAAATATGTTCATGAGTGGTTAGGTGGGGCAGTTGTGAGGAACAGGGACGGTATTGAGTGAAAAATGGGACCCCAATTAGCCCCTGTTGAAGATTTAGGCGATTGGGGGAAGCAGTTAAGGATTTTGCGTTTTGTTTTGGTCCTGACTGAGGGTGATTTTGTGAGCTCCCGAGAAAAGCAGGATTAAGTAGTAGGAGCCATTTGGAAGAAACTGGGAACTTTTGATGAAGATTTTTTCTGCTGGTAGAAGCAGTTACTGATTTTAGGCCCTTATTGATGGTAAAAGCGATGTCTCATTTGGGGGCTGCTGGATGTATGCAGTCGATAAAAGTGGTTGTCTGCTTGTGAGACAGATGATTTTTGAGTAATTGAGAGCAAAGGGCTTCGAAAAATTGGAAGTGCGATTGTATACAGAAAACTAGTGGAAAACAATCAACATTTGCTCATTGCAATTCAATGTTTGTCTGAGTGTGTGCCCGTGAAGTAGTTGTTTGTCGACAACTATGAGTTTTGTTATAGCGATATTAGTCTGCAGGCAGAGTGAATTGTCTTTTTGTTGAGATGGTCTGCTGAAGAAGGCAGGACCATTATGAGGATTGAAGATGTTGCTTAAGTAGGTCGAGGTAGGACCACATTGGAGATTTTTTTTGGATTAGGAGGCTCTATAGGAAATAGGCATATAGTAGGTCGAGGTAGGACCATGATTGGGAGAATATGGAGGTCAAGGTGGGGCCATAGTGGAGTTTTTTTTTTGCAGGAAGATATGAAGTTCTTGAGGATAGGGGCGTGGTCAGCGGATAGTGGCAGATGAGTTGCTGTTCGAGGACGGTCTGAAGTTATATCCTACGATGTGATTCCGTAGGACGCTAGTTCCTGCAGTGTGTTGGCGATTTTACTTGTTTTTTTTTTCGTAGAGTTAGTCTTCGTTCTGGGTCATTTTCATATAGATGCTGATGCAAACTGTACTTATAGGAGCGATATTTATGTTTTTCAATACTTTTCTGGCACTTTCCCTGCTCAACCCACATTCAATTTCCAATTCTCGCACTGAAGCAGATGGAGAAAAAGGAACATATGCTAAAACATCAGTTTCCGCTTCTTCACTGACAATGAAGTGGATGTGGTTTTGATCAGCTTGTTCTTTCCTTAGCATCATTTCCAATTTCCTCCGATTTAGTCGCAGATTATCAAGCAATTTCCAGGCGTTTTATAGCATCTTTTATAGGTATTTCTTTGTGTTAGTAGATGTCTTATATGCTTCGGCTCTGTAGGAAGGGCCGCAGAATTTCTCTACCAGGGGCAAGGACACCAGCTGGCGGAGTAGAAGTCCCGCGACTCGTGAGTACTACATATGTAATTGGAGTATGATTAGTTAGATAAGTATATATTTTTTATATATATGGAAGGAGTAAGCTAAACTATTTTTGTGATAAAAGTATTAGGGAGAAAAGTTAAGGTGTTCACTTCCCTGAGTCCAGTTGAATCTAGAGTAAAGCTGGGACCGACAAAGAATGCGAAAACGGATGTGATTCACGTGGGCCGCATTTTGAAGTATAACGATCCATGGTGTCTAGTTGTTGATGAAGCGTAATTAATTGATTTCCATTTTATGTTCTAGGTAGATGATAAGGAATGTGCGTAAACAATACTTCCCTCATGAGATTTTGATTAAAAAAAAGGAGAAGATTCATGGAAAAATTAGAGTATAAGGCCATGGCCGACATGTCAATTCAATTTGAAGGGTGAAGTATAAAACTAGTAAAGAAACTGTGCACAGTATTTTAGTGAATCAGTATTTGAATGAGGTCGAATAGAAATGAAAGAATGTGGTCAAATGTGAAATACGAGTGTGAAATGGTTTTGTTTCATCCTGCTCCTAATCCTAGGCAATGTATATTAGGATATCACATTACAAAATTTACACTCGCAATGTGGAAAAGGGTGTTTTTTTTAAAGAATGAGAGATGAAATAATTTTGTTCAAATTGTTAAAAATATTACTGGGATTACAATGGAAGAAAGAAATATTACTATATTATTTGAGGAGTATTTTCAATGAAAAGGGATGAATTGATTTATTATAATGATTATATATGGACAAGGATTTATTAGTAATGAGGTTGATCTTTTTCTGTAGTTTCTGGGGCGATGGTAGATTAGATATTCAGAATTTGTTTTTTTATTGTTATAGATAATAACCCCTGTAGGGAATGCCGAACAGTCGTACACACACTATGTGTGTGGGTAGTATTTGCTACTAGTTAGGTATGAAGCTAGGGATATTTTGGCAAGCAGCAATGAAAAAGTAAACTCTTTAAGGTTTATCCTCAATGAACCTTAAAGAGTTTACTTTTTCATTGCTGCTTACCCCGATATCCCTAGTTTCATATATATATATTATTTCATATATATATATATATATATTTATATATATATATATATATATATATATATATATATATAATATATATATATATATATATATATATATATATATATATATATATATATACATGAATAATGTTCATGGCTACAGCTAACTTATCTGGACCAGAAGAACATTTATTTTTGGGTATGATATGTTTTATTGGTACAAGAAAGATGGTGGAGTCGACCTTATCATTTCATATACAATTCATCTTGGGTATTTTATCTGACAGTTCATACCTAGGTTTGTAGGAATTTTTTCAATGTATCAGCTTTTTCTTCATCATTTGTTATTATACTTCCTCTGTCACTACTACTTAGTATGTATTCAATTCCTTTGTTTGATTTTCTATTGCAGCCTGTAAATCATTCATGACAGACCAACTTTTATGCATTGTTTGCGGATGCTGGAATCTGTCATTTCATTTTGATGATTTTTTTTTATAATGAGAAATCATTCCTGTATCATTTATATGTCTCCTTGGGTTCGTTATAATATTTTTTTTCAGGTGATCTCTGTGCTCGATGCATTCAATTAGGCCTATAGTAATCCACGGTGGAATTTTTCATAAATTTTTATTTCAGAAATTTTGACTCTTGTCGACTCGACAATGTATTTATCGAGTCAATCAGTGAATATTCAAGGCGCTAATTGTAAATCATGCTGGGTATCACGCTTCCCCAATTTTCGTTGATTAGAATATTTTATTTTATTTATGTTTATAATTTATATTACTCATTCGAAAACACTATATGGAACACACGGTACATCTGAATGTTAATTCAAAATGTAGCTTCTATGAACTTCTGAAAATTTTCCTAAAGATATTTTCGTTAATCTTCATTAAGGAGCCGGATACTGAATGTGTGGCACTAGGTATATAGGGGAGCTTTTAAAATCATTGTAAATCATTCATTACACCGAACTGGAGACAAAAGAAGTAATGTTTTCTCTAAAACTATATGCACTGCTGTTTACTCACCTGTGATGACAACTTCTTCTGAAGGAGGTGGATGTGCCAGTTTTTTTCCAAATGCATCACCATCATTGAAATATTTGTCAGAGGTCATGGTCATGATATCTTCTGAAAAAATAACAGAACAATAAAATCAGTTTTGGATTTCTCTTCCATTTCTCGATAAAACAAATATATTGAATGCAATGCATTGCTGGTTAGGCTGAATACTGGAAATATTCACTGTAATTCAATACTGACTGGTGGAATATTTCCATCACTAAAAAGTAAAAAATTATTCATTGGCTTATTTGAAAATCTGAGGTTTTCAACATGCTGAAAAATGTATATTTGGTTAAGGTAGCGTATGTGGGGACAACTGGTACTTCGATGAAACTTTCACAGAATGATAAAATCACCTCATCTATCGAAAAAGTAACTTTGGGAAATATAGCCCTTTGCAGTTGAAAAAATTAGCCATTGAAACGTCACTATATAAACACGATCCTGGAGGCTGTAACTTGTTTTAATTTTCAGCAACACAAAAACTGGCCACTATTTCATTTAATTATCTAACTCAATAATGCATTGATACAAACACCATTACCCTTCCTAGCTTTGAAAAAGGTTTTCATGCACTCCAAACGTCAATTTCATTATTTTTGGCTTCATCTATACAACTTTCAACGGAAACACATAAAAAACAAGTATCAATGACTTCCGTGGAGTTTTCGTAGTTACAGTGTTGCCATATGAGTTGGCATTGACCAAACTAAGAAAAACGTAAAGTAGGTTCGCAGAGTTATATTAATCGTGAGTTTTAGCTTGCGATTTAAATGAATCAAGAAAAGGATGAAAATGGCAGAATTTCAAAAAACATCTTGAAAACAAACAGCTTTCTTCAAGGCTAACATACATTTTCAAAAGAATTCATGTAGGCATTGACCCTTTTGCTGATGAGTTATCGTTTGTAGAGATAAAATCTGAAACTTGGCACATATAACAATATAATGCAATTCTTTGGTTTTTCATTTTTTTTTTCTGATTTTGCCAGTTTTTTTTTTCATGGTTTGTTGAAATTAAGACATCCTAAGTAAATGGTGTAGTACACATTTTTAAGTGCTTTTTTTTTAAAGATCAATATAAAAATAAATAGCGATATAAACAGAGTTCATTTGATATGATGATTTGAAAATCAGTTAAGTTTTGTACATTTACTATACACTTTACATTTGGTACTATAATTGTAATCATTCGGTGTTTTCGTGGTGGAGTCTACTTCAGTCTTTGGCTCAGACTCTGGCCCATTTGAATCTTCTTCCTCTGAAGAATATTATTGATTAGGGCACTATTATTCACCTACAATTGAATTACGCTTTTGTACGTTATACCTTGGAATTACGGCTCTAGAAAAGTGTTCAAATTATCCTCGTTATCTTCATCAGATATCTGGAGGGGCTCTTTCATAAGCTGAAAAAGCTCATCATTGGTTAGAGGTCCATTTCTGTTCATTTTAGATATGTCCGCAAGATCAAACAATATTTAGTGAAAAAAAAAATTAAAGTGAGGTTATGTTTACCTATTTACTGTTACCTCTTTGTTCATGCTGGTCAATCATTAGTTTCTCATTTTAGAGAACTATTACCCTGAAAACATTAATTTTTTGTTATGGTCAAAACCAATTTGCAGAATAGTACTCTTTTACTTCACCAGAAAAAAAAATTTACACCATTTGACAATCTGATCACATAGGAAATGAATCTGCAATAGAGTGTTTCACCAGCTGATGCATTTCAACGCCAAAAAACTATTTTTTTTGGTACCTATTCTACTGAGTTTTAGATGATAGCACACTAGTTCTAGTGAAATGGACAATCTGAATATTAAGCTCAATTTAGGATGGAGAAAAACCAATCAAGTAGAAAGTAACCAAATTGGATTTCCAGGCTAGCGAGACACACAAGCGAAGCGAGCATCTGCGAGAGTGTTATTTTCAAGTTGCAAAATTTACATTGTGTTCAACTCGGTTATCAATGTTAGCCAAGTTAGCTTAAGTTGTGTTTCCTTTTTTCACTTTGAAAATTGATTGTTATATTCCTGGTAATTGAAAAAAAATTGATTCGTTCAACTTGGATAGCAATGTTAGCCCAGTCAGGTTAGGTTGTGTACACTTCTTTTTGAATGGAAATAGCATTTCCTTTTCATTGAAGAAAAAATAATTATTGAAAAAAACCTCTTTGAAGACAAGCTCTTATTCAAATGCGCTAAAAAGTAGAAAATTATTGCTTTGGATGTACGAAGTACGTTACTCCGTGAGTTATAGATTCAAGAGTTCTAATACAAAAGCGACAATTCTTTCGAATCCACTTCGCTCATCCAAAGCAATTATTTTTTATTTTTCAGCGCATTTCAATAAAAACTTGTCTTTAAAGAGATTTTTTTTATTAATATTTTTATTTTGTGCTTTTTAGTAAGTACGCCTCAATCTATGCAGTTTTGTTGATGCATCGTCATTATGAGGCCTTTTTTCTGTAAGTTCTGAGCTATCTAGTTTTTCAATGAGGAGACCATCTGAAGATTAACTCGTCCGTCATCCTGGAGCTGCCATTTTCATTCTATGAATTCTGACAAAAAATCAATAACCTTCGACTAAATTCATCTCCGATCCCAAATATCAATTTTGAATAGAAAACTTGTATACCATCTCGGAGCCGCCATCTTGAATTTATGAATTTTGCCAAAGGATTCCTAATCTCCGCCATACCAATTTTGAATAGAATGAATAGACCATAATCACAGAGATCGTCCGCCATCTTGGAGCCGCCATTTTGATTGTATGAATTTTGACTGGAAATCCATAATCTTCGACCCCGAAAACCCCCACATACCAATTACATACCCATTGTGAATCAAATAGGCCCATAATTACAAAACTTGTCCGCCATCTTGGAGCCGCCATCTTGAATCTGTTAATTTTGTAAGAAAGTTTATACTCTCTGACTCCGAAAACCATCACACACCAATTTTGAACAGAATCGTACCATAATCATAGAGATCGTCGGCCATCTTGTAGCCGCCATTTTTATTTTATGAACTTTGACAAAATAAAAGCTTGTAATGTGAAAATAGATTGAGTTTAACTTGGAAAGCAATGTTAGCATAGTTAGGTGTAGGTTTCACGTGTCAAATGAAAGAAACACCGAAGGCGTTCTCGTTCACCATAAAATCGAACTCAGCTAATTAGTTGTGATATTAACTCATTCCAACGCTTCCTTTTACATCAATTTGCTAACTGATAAACGTCAACCTGTTCATATATGCAAACAAAAATGTAAAACCTCTATTTTTTCTTCGAGACTGAGTTTGTAAACAGATATATATTTAAAGTAAATCTCCTTATTCTAGAAACAAATTGGCAATGTCGCATTACCTATTTCCAAAGTATTTGTCAGCTCGAGTTGTATGTCATTTTTCAAAATTGTTATTTATTGTCAGTTCAATACTGGTTAGTTCATTGAAATTCATGCTTTTTACTTGATTTAAAAAAATATTTATTAGTGATTTCATTGAATGAAGTGTTACAAATATATAATTTCAAGTGTTTACATTTGGAAACAGTGCATTTGAGTCGGTGTAATACGCAAAATGCCAAAGCTTGTATCCCTAAATTGGGTAAGTTCATCCTATGACATTTTAATGAGAAAAAAATTAAAAAAGGCTTTCCGCGCCAAATTTCCAATTGCTGTAGTGATTTTATCATGTTTTGAAGCATCTGTGAAAGTTTCATCGTAATACTCGTTGACCCTATTTACGCCATCTTTCCCGTATATTTAAATTAAAATATCATATCACTGTAATAGTGAGTTGATAATCCCTTTATTTAATCAATTATGCATTTCCTGTTTCCCTAAATAGGAATTGTATTTGTTGACATATAATTCTGACAGGACCTCAGTGTTGTTTTATCGTAAAACAATATCGAATCTACTAATGATTTTATCAGTATAAAACAGCGAGAAGACGTTTTATCACTATAAAACTGACCTGATTGGTTCTCTACTTTGAAATTTTGGCCATTCAATTGGTTCAAAAATAATGACAGAAATAGTCTTTCATAAATTGCAATGACATTCTTCGAAATGAGTGAAGTAATCAAACAACATTTCACCTTTGCTATTTTATATTTCAAATCGGAGGAGCGGAATTATAGAATACTTCCACTACAACATTCAATCCATTGGTAAATGTTTTATATCTACATTCCTCCAAACTCAAGTCTACATTGTTATAATCTATTTATGGAGTCTGTGATGAATATGGAATGCCTAGAAAACTATGACTATATGTATCTGATAGGAGATCTCAACCAGCCTGAAATAGATAGCACATCATTTGATCTTGATGACGGCTCATCTAAAGCTAAAATAATAGGCCATCTAATGTCGCATTACGATCTCTTTTCAATAAACAATATTAGGAATATAAATAATATAACTCTAGATCTGGTACTAACCAACATGGTTGATGCTACAGTAGATGTAAGCGGACTGAGTCTAACTGATATCTCAGATAAGAACCATCCACCCTTGGACATAACTTTTTCATTTAAAAATTCTCATGTAAGTATAAATAAAAGTGAAGTTGGCAATCCAATCTATAATTTAAAAAAATGGGATTTTATCCAGTTGTATCACTTGCTTAGTCAGTGTGAATGGAGTGACATGTTTGACCTGGATGACGCAGATGAGGCAGTATATATATCATATAATACTATCAACAATGTTTTTGAAAAATGTCTTCCAAAAAAAAAACACCTAGTTATAAAGAAAAAGGAAAATTTTCATTATGGTACAGTGAACAGCTAAAACTGGAAATTAGAGAAAAAAATAAATATTTCAAAAAATCGAAATGCCTAGGTACTCGCCAAGATGAATACAGAGAAAAATATAATTCTCTTAGGAAATCTGTTAAAGTCCACATCACAACTTGTAAAAATGAATATTTGCAGAACATAGAAAACAAACTTCATGACAATCCAAAAGAATTTTGGTCATATATAAATGGAAAAAAAATTAAGGTATATCACAAAGTTACAGAAACAATAATGAATGCTTCGAAGATGATAAATCGATAGCTAATGCCTTTGCCTTTTTTTTCAAGTCTGTGTACAATTTCAACAATGAAGCAACAGATATAGAATATGCTACTGATCCTCATCTGGAGAACCTAAGTATTGTTAACATAGAAGAACATGAAGTACTGGAAGCAATAAGCTCTATGAAACCAAAAGCATCATCAGGGGTGGACGATATTCCATCATACTTTCTAAAGGGATATGCAGAATTATTAGTGAAACCACTCTGTTCTATTTTCAATATCACAATCAAAACTAATACATTTCCAAAACTTTTCAAAATAGGACGAATTACACCAATTCATAAATCTGGAAATCCCAGAGAGATTACCAATCATAGGCCTATCAAAATACTTCCGGCTCCCTCAAAGGTATTGGAAAAAGTTATCTACAATAGACTCTATAGACATGTAAAACAATATCGAATCTACTAATGATTTTATCAGTATAAAACAGCGAGAAGACGTTTTATCACTATAAAACTGACCTGATTGGTTCTCTACTTTGAAATTTTGGCCATTCAATTGGTTCAAAAATAATGACAGAAATAGTCTTTCATAAATTGCAATGACATTCTTCGAAATGAGTGAAGTAATCAAACAACATTTCACCTTTGCTATTTTATATTTCAAATCGGAGGAGCGGAATTATAGAATACTTCCACTACAACATTCAATCCATTGGTAAATGTTTTATATCTACATTCCTCCAAACTCAAGTCTACATTGTTATAATCTATTTATGGAGTCTGTGATGAATATGGAATGCCTAGAAAACTATGACTATATGTATCTGATAGGAGATCTCAACCAGCCTGAAATAGATAGCACATCATTTGATCTTGATGACGGCTCATCTAAAGCTAAAATAATAGGCCATCTAATGTCGCATTACGATCTCTTTTCAATAAACAATATTAGGAATATAAATAATATAACTCTAGATCTGGTACTAACCAACATGGTTGATGCTACAGTAGATGTAAGCGGACTGAGTCTAACTGATATCTCAGATAAGAACCATCCACCCTTGGACATAACTTTTTCATTTAAAAATTCTCATGTAAGTATAAATAAAAGTGAAGTTGGCAATCCAATCTATAATTTAAAAAAATGGGATTTTATCCAGTTGTATCACTTGCTTAGTCAGTGTGAATGGAGTGACATGTTTGACCTGGATGACGCAGATGAGGCAGTATATATATCATATAATACTATCAACAATGTTTTTGAAAAATGTCTTCCAAAAAAAAAAAACACCTAGTTATAAAGAAAAAGGAAAATTTTCATTATGGTACAGTGAACAGCTAAAACTGGAAATTAGAGAAAAAAATAAATATTTCAAAAAATCGAAATGCCTAGGTACTCGCCAAGATGAATACAGAGAAAAATATAATTCTCTTAGGAAATCTGTTAAAGTCCACATCACAACTTGTAAAAATGAATATTTGCAGAACATAGAAAACAAACTTCATGACAATCCAAAAGAATTTTGGTCATATATAAATGGAAAAAAAATTAAGGTATATCACAAAGTTACAGAAACAATAATGAATGCTTCGAAGATGATAAATCGATAGCTAATGCCTTTGCCTTTTTTTTCAAGTCTGTGTACAATTTCAACAATGAAGCAACAGATATAGAATATGCTACTGATCCTCATCTGGAGAACCTAAGTATTGTTAACATAGAAGAACATGAAGTACTGGAAGCAATAAGCTCTATGAAACCAAAAGCATCATCAGGGGTGGACGATATTCCATCATACTTTCTAAAGGGATATGCAGAATTATTAGTGAAACCACTCTGTTCTATTTTCAATATCACAATCAAAACTAATACATTTCCAAAACTTTTCAAAATAGGACGAATTACACCAATTCATAAATCTGGAAATCCCAGAGAGATTACCAATCATAGGCCTATCAAAATACTTCCGGCTCCCTCAAAGGTATTGGAAAAAGTTATCTACAATAGACTCTATAGACATGTAAAACACCTTATTGCACCAGAGCAACATGGTTTTGTTAAACAAAAATCAACTGTCACTAATCTAATGACCTTAAGTCAAGATATAGCATTCGCTATAGACCAGGGCAAACAGGTAGATGCCATCTACACTGATTTAGCGAAAGCTTTCGAAAAGTCAATCACGAAACATTACTACATAAACTAAAGAAATTCGCAATCAATGAAATCTAATATCATTCGTAGAATCATATCTTTCAGACAGATCCCAATTTGTTCAATTCAATGAACAAATATCAGAGAATTTCACTGCATTATCAGGAGTACCCCAGGGATCTAGGTTGGGCCCATTGCTTTTCATCCTTTGGGTGAATGACATTGGAGACTTCATAAAAACATCTAAGTTCTAACTGTATGCTGATGATTCGAAGCTATATAAAATAATCAATGATGAAAATGACAAAAACTCAATACAACAAGACCTTGACAGATTCATGTTGTTCTGCAAGTCAAATGATCCCTTACTGAATGAGAATTAATGCAAAGTTATATCATTTACTCGTAAAACCAATCTCATTGATACCGAATACTGGGTAAATGAAACTAGACTAGAAATCGTAAACGACCTCAAAGATCTGGGTGTAGTTTTTGAAAAAAAATTTAGTATCACCTCTCACATTATGAATATTGTAAAGGAAAGCTATAGAAGTTTGAGTTTTGTGCTTAGAAATTCATATCTTTTCAACTGGAAAACCGGAATGCTTCTATACAATGCTTTTGTAAGACCTAAATTAGAATATGTCCCGGTCATTCGGAATACCCACACCATTGTACACTCCGAAATGATAGAAAACGTGCAAAGGAAATTCCTGAGAAGCCTTCACTACAGGAAACATAAAGAATCAGCTTGTATGATCTCATACAGAACTCAACTGCTAGAATTTGATCAAAAACACTAGAGTCCCGAAGAGATACCAGTGATGTGCTATTCATATCAGACATAATCAATGATAACCTGATTTACTTAATGCAATAAACATTCATGTACCTGAAGTAAGACTACGTAGGAGAAATCATAATATTTTCTATGTTGACGTCACATCTTGCTCACCTTTCGAGAGATGCCAAAGAGCTGTAAATGAATATACAAACCACTGTGATATTGATATTTTTATTTCCAGTACTACTGGAATTAAAGGCCGTTCTCCATCTCTTTAAGACTGAATAGCTATATGCGATCATTAAGATTTTAAAGGTTGTTATGAATGTCTTGATTTTATTTTTATCTTTTATCTCATCTTTTATCTTTTGACTCAACTGTATTTTTTAAGAAATTTGAGTGTATTATATCTGCTGTGTAGGGTGTAATGTATTTCACTGTATAGGAACTGTCTGTCTGTAATTGGGCCTAGGCCTGTTGATTTGTCAGTATAAATAAATTAATAAATGAATGAATATATGAATTTATCGAATGAAGAAGCCCTAATATTGATTTGAGGTTGATATTTCACCTGGAGACCTGAAGACGATTGCAGATAACAAGCATTCGAAACGTCGTGAAAACTTTTTAAATCCATTAAGACGATGGACGTCCGAAACGAGTGTAATCAAGTTACCGCATCGTCTACAACCTTCAAACAAACATAGCTGGTAATATTATATAAAAATAATAGAATATGGATATGGGTACCTTGAAGTGGATAGGGGTTATTTTGAATCGTCGATTATTGTGTTACTTGAGATGAATTTCCTTAGGAGTTTCTTGAATCGGTTTATTGGCTGCATAACTATGATTGAGGCAGGAATTCTACTGTAAAGTTTTGGTGCCAAGTACGTGTATGTTCTTTGTGTAGTGGTTTTCAACATCAATGGAGCAATATACAAGTCTTTTTGACGGGTGTCGTAGTTGTGTGCCGGTAGTTGAGCTTTGTTTTTAGACATGTGGTATTTGGTAGGAAAACAATTGCGAAATACCTAGAATTTTCGTTTCGGAGTGTAATGCTCGTGTGGGGTACCGTCTTTTTTTATATCAATTCAAGGAACCTGTGTTGTAGAACTTCCAAAGGGTGAATATGTGTTCTTGATGTCCCTCCCCAGACTGTTATTGAGAAACGGAGATGGCTTACGGTGTTTTCCTATCTGTTGATGCGCCTTAACGAATACTAAGGAATTGATGGATTTTGATCGTTTCAATCAAGTTCCGCAGACATGAAGAGCGAATACCCCGCAATCGGTGTATACAGGTGGACTTTGCGCATCCACATCCCAATTTTGAACGGAATCCGACCATGATAACAGAACACGTCGTCTTCTTGGAGCTTGAATTCATGAATTTTGTCTAAGAAATTATAATGTCCGACAACAAAATTTCCCTTACACCAATTTTGAATGAGATCGCCATCTTGGAACCGCCATCTTTAATTAGTGAATTCTGACAAAAAAAACCATGATCTTCGACCCCAAAAACTCCCACATACCAATTTCTATTGGAATAGGGTCATAACCACAAAACTCATCACCATATTGGAGCTGCCATTTTGAATGCATGAATTTTGACAAAGAATTCATGATGTACGACCCCGAAAACCCCCAAATACCAATTTTGAAAAGAATCGAACTATAATCACAAAACTCGTCCGCCATATTGGAGCCGCCATTTTAATACTTTTTTTTTCCTTTTTGATAGAGAGTACATCTATATAGGAATGGTCAGAAACATTTAGATCTAAACTAAAACTAAAACTAATGACTTCTACAAGAGAACACATTAAAACCTAACCTAAAACAAATGACATCACCATCAAGATATGCTACTAAAAAACTCATGTATTGAGTAGAATGCACCTTCAAGTAGAAATTTTTTTATTGTAAATTTGAACAATTTTTCATTGTTACAACTTTTTATGGAAATGGGGAGTTCATTACAAATTTTCAGACCCATGTAGTATGGTGAATTACTTGTAAGATTCAGCCTTGCATACGGAACATGGAAATCATCTTTTTGACGTGTAGTTATGCCATGAAAGTTCATATTGGTAAGGAATTTGTTTTGATTTTTGTAAATGTATAGAGCCAACTCAAATATGTAAAGGCTGGATACTGTTAATATGAAAAGCTCTTTGAATAATTCTCTACAGGAGTAGTTATTTGATTTTCCAGTCATTCTACGAATAATTCGTTTTTGTGAGAGAAATACATCATCTGATGTTGTCGAACTTCCCCAGAGGCAGACTCCGTAACGCAGTCGTGACTCTACCTGACAGTAATATAGGGCAGTCAGTTGTTCTAGACTTGAAATTGATCTAAGATTAAAAAATAAGAATGAAAGAGAGGACATCTTAGATACGATGTTTTCACAGTGTCCCTTCCAAGTCAGATGTTGATCTAGCGTGATACCTAGAAATTTAACTGACACCGTGCTATTTACTGATTCATTGTCGATTTTGATGTTGTTGAGATCTTCGCATTTTTTTTTTACTTTATTTTTAACCAATTTTTCTAAAATATATTCTACAAACTAATATTTCGCAGGTCATCTTCACATTTCTTTGATATTATTAATGATGTATCATCAGCATAGGTAACAAAATGTCCTCTTTTGAAAACCTTATCTATTTCGGTGACATATAAAATGAAGAGCACAGGGCCCAATATTGAGCCCTGTGGAACACCCATTATTATATCAGAACATTCTGATGTAGCTTCTTTTATCATGCCTTTGTCAATGAATTTTAGGGTTACATACTGTTTCCTATTACTGAGAAACCTTTCTATCCAATGCAGAGGGTTACCTCTAATTCCATATTCAGACAATTTTCTTACAAGAATATTGTGATTGACACAATCGAATGCCCGACTGAGATCGCAAAAAATCCCAATCGGACACTCGCCTGCTCCTAGATATTTCAATAACTGTTCATGAAATTGATGACTTGCACTGCTTGTGGACTTGGTGGCTCTAAAACAATGTTGATTTTCGGAAAAAATGTGGAGAGATTCAACGTATTTCAGAAGGCGATCTAAAAAACTGTATTCAAATACCTTAGAGAAAGAGATAGGTATAGTAATAGGCCTATAATTACATAAGAGATTTCGGTCACCTTTTTTATAAACTGGGATAATTTTACCCAATTTTAAGATTTCGGGAAAAACACCTTCTTTGAAAGAAAGGTTGACAATGTATGTTAGCGGTTCAACTATCACATCAAGTACTGCTTTTATTAAAAAGCCAGGGATATCATCAGATCCAAAAGATTTTTAATTTTTGAGTTTTGCCTGTAACAACTCATACATTTCAATACTAGTGAAAGGGGTCAAAAACATTGAATCTCTCAGTAGTTTTTCCTTAGGAATCTTATAATTTTTGTCCTGAATTTTATTCACAATGTCAAGAGGAGCTTCTATAAAAAAGTCATTAAACAATGAGACAATAACTTGTGGATCGTCAATTTCACAGTCATCCTTAGTGATAGTGATATCATTCTGTGACTTGGTTTTATTTGATAGTTCGGAAATAACCCTCCAGGCCATTCCAATAGGATTATCTGATTCGGATATTTTAGTTTGGTAGAATGTTTTCTTAGTTGCTTTAATCAAGTTGTTATGTATTTTCTTTTTATCACGGTAATGTTTTCCTGAACTACAACAGGAAAAGATTTTGCTAGCCTAAAAAATTCTTTAAGATTCCGACTGGATTCACGAATTTCATCATTTAGCCATAGCTTCCTATTGTATGTCCCTGAAGTACATTTTTTGGGAGGAAAGATACTATTGAAATAGTGAGAGAACGTGTTGTTGAAAAGAATGAAAGCTTCGTTTGTAGATTCCATCTGATAAAGAAAATCCCAGCAGAGAGTCGCCAGAGTTTGTCTGAATTTCTCTATAGCATTCTTGCTAAAAATTCTTTTCAGAGTGTATTTTTTTGTGGAAATACTGGCGGAATTCAAATTTAAATTTGTTAAAATAGTTCGATGGTCAGAGATTTCATTATCGATTACTACCGGTAATTCGCTTGTATCGAAATTTACAAATATATGGTCTATTATAGAAACACTTGTACCTGTTACTCTCGTTGGCCAATATACTATAGGCTTTAGATCATAGCATTCTAGACTAGTAGATAATTCTAAATAGTTTTTAGATGAATGATATGAATCTGTATTAAAATCCCCACATAGAATAATTTTGGTCTTGAACTTCATAAGATTTTCACAAACTGCTGCAATATTGTCTATAAAAATGTTTATGTCGCCACTAGGTGAGCGGTAACAGTTTACAATGATTATGCTTGTGTCACGAATTTTGCATTTTATTGCACATAGTTCAATATGTTGTTCAATAGAAAACGCAGATAAATCTATTATTTTTGTGTTAACAGAATTTTTGGACCAAATGGCTAGTCCACCCCCTTTCATAGAAGTTCGACTATATGAAGTAGCCAAATGGTAGCCATTCATATGTAAAGAATTTATTGACATAGATGATTCCCATGTTTCCGTTATGCATATAAACAGGAGGTTTCTGTAACACTCAATTTCACCAAATAAGTTGTCAAGTTTAGCTTGGTTTGCACTTTGAATATTGATTAATAGTAGTTCAGGATCAAAAATTATTTTTTTTTGCCCACTGTACTCTTGTCCATGAATAAAAAACGCTGGACGCATGCACCAAGTGGCCAGACTTTGGGGTCCATGGCTCGATTGAAGTTTGAGAAATAAATTGTGACTTTGAATGAAGAGTATAAGGTTGGGTACTTAGAGTTTAGTGACTCACACAGAACTTCAGGAAAGTGTGGTTTTAGGAGTTTTACAAGATCTTGCTCTGTGGTACTTGTGTCCACCCTGTATACATGAAGCGTTGCTAGTTTGGGAACACCTTTCACTCCAATATTGTTGTTATCACCTGTGACAATAGGCCGTCTGTTTAATTTTCGTGGTCTGACTGTCTTTCATTCTTGATCAATACTTGAGAGGGATTGACTAATGTCCACATGTTGTTTCTCAAGTTCAATATATTCTTTTGCCTTCAAATCCTGCTGGACTTCTATAATGCCATGTGAAACATCCTTTACAGAGATTCCCTTTTTTGTTTGTTCAACATTTTTCTTCTGTTCATAGACATGACTTGTGTTTTTATCATCCTCAATGTTTTTGTGAGAATTTGTCCAGGGCGGCAGACTGCATGATTTTTTTGGTGTGGCCTGCTTACCCTTTTTTTGGTCTGGTGTTTTTTTGTGTTCGAGATTTATATTATCTACTTGCCCCTTTTTGTTGTCTTGTTTGTTATCTTTAATGGAATCATTGTAAACGTTTAATATCTTGACTTTCTCACGCAATTATTAATTATTATGTATTTCTGTTTCAAAATATAGAGAAACATAACTGTGTCTATTTTGCTTTCATTGCCGGACAGCTTGTCAACTGCATCATGAAACATGTTATCTTCACTATCACCATTGAAGGACACTCCTGTGTCTATTTCATGGAAACATTTTGGGTTTTTTGATAGATTGGCTTGTTTCAGGCATCCTGGGTGAAAAATCTGATTGCACTTCACACACATAACGTTATCTTTCACTATTTGTCTTTCACATTGTTTGCACAAATAATTTTCCTCATGATTATTGCCAACTTCTTTGGAGAGATAAACACATGAACTTTCTCCGGTCGCCATCTTAGCTGGGGAATTTTGTTCAAAGTTGATACTATATCTAATAAATCAAGTGAATTTTGCAAAAAAAATCGTCTTCGCAGAAATGCGCTGTTGTCATGTTATGGACAGTGGTTATCGTTGAGAAAAGATTTATGGAAATTTTAGATAAAAAATTAATATAAATCTTTTTCCAAATCGGTAATTATAATTTTTTAATGCGTGGTTGCCAAGTTATAAAAGGTAAAAAATAAAACAAGTAGAAAATTTCATTTGAAGAACACGAACGTAGATCCTTATCTATTTTGATTTTGTTCTTCGTTCTCCGTGCACTAAACATAAACGGATGTATTGTTACGCATCCATACTACGCCCCTGGAAAATGAAATGCCACTGGCCAGGATTCCAAGAAAACACAGCGAGTCTAGAGCGGAAACGAATCAAGAACCAGCATTCCAGCAGCTAACCTTACTAAAGTCTATTTCAATCAGAGATTCAGCGCATATAAACAATGATCAGCGCGTGATCGCCTCGTGACTTGCCCGAATCTGCAATGGTATTGGTCAAACGACCATAAACTGCTACAGTTGCTCTTTGCTCAGACCTACTGAATATGCATATAAAGTTTGGTAAAAATCAATAAAGCCGTTTCGGAGGAGTAAGGTAACTAACATTGTGACACGCGAATTTTATATATTAGATATAAAAAATATTATTATAACTTAAAAAAAAAAATTATTACAATTCCTTCACTAATTAATCGAAAGGAACTTCGTTCCATCCGGGTGTCCCTTAACACCTCTCAAGTTTTTTTTCCAATCTTGTGGGGATTTTCTACAGACCAGACATGAATATTGTGGAAATTTACTACTTCATCGCGGCTAAATTTAGCCTAGTAAGTGAAAAGGATGCGGGATAAAAAATTCGGATTTCTTTCACACTTTCCAAGTACCCACGTAGTAAACTGCAAGCGTCGCGGGATATCCCCTGGGAGCAATCCTTGAACACGTTGAACATGGTATGGATATAAACTATTTTCACTAAACCGTCACACGTCAAACGTCACACTTACAAGTAAATCAAATTGCTGTTACAATTTGAACGTCAAAAGCGTCAAAGGGGGAAACAAGGTGAAAAGTCATTAGACTAGGAGGAATCGGCGCATGAGTACCGAAAACTATTCCACCTCAATTTTTTTATGCGATCCTCTTCAAATTGCTCTACTGATGATACAAATGCATGTTGCCATGGGGCAACCCCGTGTCATATTGTTTAAACCGAAATTGTTTAAACAATTGCAAGGAATTGTTATTTTTTCACCGGACAAATTTTTTTATATTCTTCATTGAAATACAAATAAAAAAGGTCCTATGACTTTTTTATATTTTTAGAAATATGAATTTTTAAAGGTTCAAAAAATCTCATATTTGGGTACTTTTGACCCATGAAAAATATATTAAAGAATAAAATAAAATCGAAATAATATTTTTTTTTTAATTCTTTATACAATAGTTAATAACATTCTCAATAGAGATTTAAAAAAATTTCATTGATTATACCTGTTTTTTAATTATCAATTTTGCGCGCTCACAAGTATGCATCGCTTACCTTTAAGTATCGCCGTCTCTCTCTGACTCATGCGCTGCATCGGCCTCTCTGTTTCCTGAATCATTATTTATCATTTATCTTAAAAACTATCAACTTTTTTAAGATTGTTAAAGAGAGCAATGTTATTAACAATTAAATTGTCTACAATTTGTTTTTGACAAATTTTTTTCTGGAATCAATTTTACAAACGTTTTTCAAGCATGAATCGGAACATGTAATTGAAATTACTTTTTTATCAGTTTATATTATTTTTTTGTCATTAAAACAGAAAGTAATTACATAGAATAACTTCTTCAAACGAAGGTTATAGATGTAGAAGTATGAAATAAAACAAGATTTAAAAAAAAGGTATTTATTTATTATCAATATCATTTTTATATATTATATTCTTACAGTCTTCTGAATCACAGCCACATAGAAGTATGCAACTAATATTATTTTTTTTACAGTAACATGCTTTGGTTTTACAGGCTTTCTTACAATTGCACGGTTTTTTAAGATCAGTTGGAAATGGGCTTTTGTTCATAAATATAGGTAGCAAAGTACTATTCTCCAGTTTGTATCCGAAATTCGTAAAATCTAATGTTTTATATTGGGGATTCAACGCTTTTTTCCAAATGTATGTTTGAGCAGAAGCTCTGAGTGCATGCAAATGCAAGGCATCTGATGTGCACGGAATTTTCGATAGATTAATATTAGTTCCAAAGCAACGAGAAAAAATAATTTGTCTAGCTTCATCCGCGGAGTTACCTTTTTTACCCAAAATATTCAAATACAATGTTTCTAAGCCTTTCAACTCCTTAGTACTTAATTCTAAGCCATTGCCAAAAGGGACTAAGACATCACGATTTTCTTTTATTTGTATCAGTTCTAAAGCTTTTTTTTTGTGCCAATTTTACTAGTCGTATCACAACCCGTAAATGCGTGTAAAACAGGTAAAATTTTGATTACATGTTCCGATTCATGCTTAAATAACGTTTGTAAAATTGATTCCAGAAAAAAAATTGTCAAAACAAATTGTAGACAATTCAATTGTTAATAACATTGCTCTCCTTAACAATCTTAAAAAAGTTAATAGTTTTTAAGATAAATGATAAATAATGATTCAGGAAACAGGAGGCCGATGCAGCGCATGAGTCAGAGAGAGACGGCGATACTTAAAGGTAAGCGATGCATACTTGTGAGCGCGCGAAATTGATAATTAAGAAACAGGTATAATCAATAAAAAAAAATTAAATCTCTATTAAGAATGTTATTAACTATTGTATAAAGAATAAAAAAAAATATTATTTCATTTTTTTTTTTAATATATTTTTCATGGGTCAAAAGTACCCAAATATGAGATTTTTTGAACCTTTAAAAATTCATATCTCTAAAAATATTAACTTTATCAAAATTTTTTTTATTTTATTTTAATAAAGAATATAAAAAAAAACCGGTTGAAAAATAACAATTCCTTGCAATTGTTTAAACAATTTCGGTTTAAACAATATGGCACGGGGTTGCCCCATGGCAACATGCATTTGTATCATCAGTAGGGCAATTTGAAGAGGATCGCATAAAAAAATTGAGGTGGAATAGTTTTCGGTACTCATGCGCCGATTCCTCCTAGTCTACATAGCCCACCAAGTATTTTAGTTTGTTACTTCAATATTCCCCATTAATTCGCCAGCAATTTTTTCGAAAATTGTTAGCTGATTCAAAAAAATACAAGAGAACAAAATTTCAGGTGTTTTCATGGCCAACTTAACTGTGATATTCAAATAGTTTTTTTTTTATAGAAAATTTTGGCTATAAAAACTGTAGGCAACCCTCACTAACCCCTTTGAATCGGTTACCTTATTTTTGAAACAAGAAATGAATAGAGCGTCCAAGAAACCAAGAGCCTGTGAATTTTCCGAACATTTGATGCATACTGGTAGCATGGAGGGGGTGAATTTTAGAACACATGTTTATGGACAAAAAGTCTTATTTTGACCCAAGGAATGCGCACTTAAAATATTTGTATTGAATTTTGTAACACCCTGTACATGTTCAACTGGCATTGGATAAACTTCAACAAGCACGCATGAAGCTTTCACGGACGAATCGTAAGGTGCTAGCTGAGTCCGCAATATGAAGATGAGTCCGCGAAAGCCATTTGCGTACGTGCTACATACAATTTTTTCAAAGAATGTTTCATATAAAAGCATTTTATTTCTGTCATCAAAATAAAGAAATATCAATAATCAATCAAGAATGGCAACTTTAAGAACTGAAAAAAATTCCAAAATTGTAACTTTTACGAACTTGTCCGTGAAATGTTGCCATGGCTATGGCAATACTTTACGAACAAGTCAGTAAAAGAAGCATTTTTGGATTTTTTTTATCCTGATGTAGTTTTCAGGAGCATGTACAAAAAAAATAAAAATATAATACACCGGTTCCCTCTCGCAGGATAGGCGGAATCGGATCGGATCGGAATCGAGAATAACGTTTACCTGAAAGACATTCCCTTAAATGAATCCCAAGGACTAAAAATCCAACGATGTAAAGTTTGCGCATAACAGCACAAAAGACGGGAAATCAGACATATATGTCGCACATGTGAAGTATCATAATGCCTCATTCCTTGTTTAGAAACATAATATGCAAAAAACATTTTTAATTTTTTATTAGTTATGGTATTTTGTATGTTTTTTCCAGTTAATATAAACGTCAATCCAAAATATATATAATTTGTTTTCTTTGAATACCCGATGAATTGGCCCACACTGCTCTAGACGTATATACAGTGCGCGTCAAAATTATGGAACAAATTCGATATTTCGCAAGCCATGAACTTTTGACAAAAATCCTGAAATAAGTCGATTTTTATTTTAAAATGCCGATTCTTTTATGTATATCCCAAAGAGGTTATGTCACTGGTTTTGACATGGTGACGTAATCGGTAATTTTTTCAAATTGGAATAGATGTCCTGTGATACCTCATCTGAAAGGCCTTTCAATACATACATACATACATACAAAAAATAAATAATTATATTTTTTTTGTAGAGGGTGAACAAAAATTAATATTTTATTTCAATAAGAGAATAACTTTATATCCAACAAAATAGAACAGTTCAATAAGATGTTCGAAATTCCATCCACGAGTCTCTTGACAATGAGCGAATCTACGGACATATTCCTCTTGCACATTGCGAATAACTTCCGGAGTAATTCTGTTAATTTCGATCCTAATTCGATTTTTCAACTCTTGTAGATTTTGCGGCCTATCTACATAGACCTCCGATCCCAAATAATCCCACAAGAAAAAATCCAGGGGCGTAAGATCTGGAGATCTTGGGGACCACTCTACAGTTATTCAAAAACTCGCGAACATCACGTGCATAGTACGGGGGTGCACCATCTTGTTGCAACCAAATACTTTCATTTGGTGAGTTAGGATTATTGGCGTTTGGAAAAATATCGGCAAGGCTAGGTATGAGTTCATTTCTTAAAAATTCCAAGTAATGCTCCCCTGTGAGATTTCCTTCGGAAAAATACGGGCCAATAATCCTGTCGTTCATTATCCCTGCCCAAACATTGACTTTCTGAGGGTATTGAGTATGCCCGTCCATCATCCAGTGAGGATTATCCCTACTCCATTATCTGCAATTCTGACGATTTACTGAACCATTTAGGCAAAACGTAGCCTCATCGGAAAACAGAATTTGTTTTATTAAACGTGGATTGCGGTTACACAAATCCTGCATTATTTCACAGAACTCCACACGGCGATCGGGATCATCATCATTGAGTTGTTGATGTAGCTGTACTTTGTATGGATGGTACTTTTCTGCTTTTAGAATACGTAATACAGAACTTTGGGATATGTCAAGGTCTGCTGCAATTTGTCGTGAAGTATTGTGAGGATTATTAGAACATCAAGTTTCTCGTTTTCTTCAATTTTAGGACGTCCAGCATTCGGAATATGTTTGACATGACAAGTTTCTCTGAATTTTTTCCCAATCTTACTGACTGTTGAACGACTGATAGGTCTATTTGGATAATTCGCATTGAGCATGTTGCATACCTCTTGCTGAGTTCTGGTTCTATCTCCGCATCCAATGAAAATTAGAATTTCTATGCGTTGGGTTTCACTTAAAGTAGCCATAATTTACTTTTAGAACCTTTTCACTTACAATTTGTGAAGAATATTTGTTGATATTTCAACTGACATTTATTTGACATTAACATTATGGCATTAATTTGTGAGTGTCTTTTGTTTCCATTTTAGACTAGGAAATAGCTATTAACATTTGGGAAGGATCCATTGGTGTAGTAGAGCACTGACTCAAAAAAGTAAAATTTTGCATTTTCAACACGCTTTTATTATCTTTACTTGTAACTAAATAACCCACAATGTAATAAAATCTTTGAAGTAAATATTCTCCCACTTCCAATCTTCCGAATAATCTGAAATTTGTCACACATATCAAGGAGCGATGACAATACAAGAATTTCATAATCATAATGTAATAATAATAAAAATATATTTTTTCCAAACGCCAACTCACCAATTGAAAGTATTTGGTTGCAACAAGATGGTGCACCCCCGCACTATGCACGTGATGTTCGCGAGTTTTTGAATAACTGTTTTTCTAGGAGGTGGATTGGTAGAAGCGGACCGATAGAGTGGCCCCTTAGATCTCCAGATCTTACGCCCCTGGATTTTTTCTTGTGTGGTTATTTGAAATCGAAGGTCTATGTAGAGATAGGCCGCAAAATCAACAAGAGTTGAAAATCGAATTAGGATCGAAATTAACAGAATTACTCCGGAAGTTATTCGCAATGTGCCAGAGAATGTGTCCGTAGATTTGCTTATTGTCAAGAGACTGGTGGATGGCATTTCGAACATATCATTTAACTGTTCTATTTTGTTGGATATAAAGTTATTGCAAATAAAATATTAATTTTTGTTCAGCCTGTACAAAAAAAAAACTAATTAATTATTATCATCGAATGCAGCATTGAAAGGCCTATCAGATGAGGTATCACAAGACATCTATTCCAATTTAAAAAAATTACCGATTACGTCACCATGTCAAAACCAGTGACATAACCTCTTTAGAATATACATAAAAAAAATCGGCATTTTGAAATAAAAATCGACTTATTTCAGGATTTTTGTCAAAAGTACATAGCTTGCGAAATATCGAATTTGTTCAATAATTTTGACGCGCACTGTATACGCACAACCTAAAATATTGCGCATGTGAAGTAATATTTCAAATATTATTTTCGCAGTGAAAGGGTTAATGAAATGATAGCTGGCTGCCGATATGTTACAGACTTATATCACGTATTACAGAATTGTATTTTTGGTTTTCAGTAGGAAACACTTCTCGTAAAGCTGTTTCATACAGTTTTTTCGAAATAATATTATCATGTTCAAACTATAACCGTTACTATAATATTTTTTCAAATTCCCAGGAAATATTGAGAAAATACTCATTCTATCGATTGGTCTTTTGATAAGATTCACTGAACAAAATTCACATGGCAGTGCAACTTATTTTGTGGATAAAACAAAAAATCACTCACTTTATCTTTCTTGGGTTTGATAGCACTGTCCGGGAAAACAGAAAAAAGTATGTATTTTATAGTAGAACTTGATCACTAGCCAAAGTGTGGGTTCAAATTTGAATACAATGGGAATAATACATGATTTACTTGAATGTATATGACACAAAATATGTAAAACATAAATAATAAATGAGGAATGTGCATTAATTGTAGACACACGTATCACCCGATAAACATATATATTTATCATAACCGTATTTCTCATGAATGTTAGGGACTTAGCCTCAAAAATCACTTTTTAAAATTAAATCGATAATGCTCTCGTAGATGCGGTGAATCCTCAAATAACGACTCACATATTTAGAATCTTTATTGGAATGATCTTAAGCTGGTTTTTTCTTCGGTGTAGCACAGAGTGTCACAGCACTGTGTCACCGCTTTTTCCAGCATAACACACTAGCATCATTATAAATATAAGAAGAATTAAATCAACTTGAATTATCGAATATCAAACTAAACAGCTAATGCTCTCATAAGCGTAAGCAGAAGGGGAACTAACAAAAATAAATTATTAAAATGACAATTATCCTAGTATGTACCTTGTCACTGCCACAAGCGGGGGCACGGCCTTCGCCGGTTCTACCTTTATCATGTACAGTAGCATTAAGTGTGTATATATTTAGGCTAAGTCATATGTATTTTATTAGTGTACAATAAATATATTTATGGTTTTTTGGTTTTTGCGTTTCGTTTATGGTTCTAGCTTCTTCAGACCCAGTGGCTAGATGCTGACTATACTTGTCCTTTCGATATTGCAACATTTTTGCTTTCTGCGACGCTAATCACTCCGGTTATTTTTTTATTTAACATGAATATCGTTTCTGTTTACAATTTTTGTCACCCCGAAGGAATATTAGGAATTTGTTGTATATGTAAGAGGTGCGCCCATTTACATACTATTGTTATCTCAATAAAGATATATTGCAACTCAGAAAATACCGCACGCTGTGTGTTAATCCTATGCCCTAAATACAGGGTGAATCAAAAGTACTTTGACAAACTCCGGGAGGTGATTCCTCACAATATTCTTATATGAATGGTCCGAATAAATATATACCCGGAAAAACTTCGTTTCCAAGATACAGGGTGTTGAAGTTTTATTTTTTATTCCGCTTTTTTCAAATAACTTTCGAAATACTGACCTTAATTGAACGAAAATTGGTATTGACAGGTTTTCTGAGGTGTAAAATTCGAACCTGATGTTATCATTGCTCTTACACCTATACGTCTTTTTTTTTTAAGATTCATAACTTTTTTGGGCGTACTTCTAGCACACTTCTATCATATCTACGTAAAAAAGCTACCCTTGTTACAAGTCGCTATAAGCAACCGTTTTTTAGATATTTGGACTTGAAAATTTCAAGTCGATTATTTGATAATCGATGCGTGTTGAAGTTATTACCTTTATTTTGCATTTTTCACAAGAATGCTCAGGAAAGGAATTTGACGTTTAAGTAGTTTTGGTAATTACTAAGATGCCTAAAAACCCTGGTGTATTCACTGATTCGATTTTGTTTAGAATTTTTGGGGGACAACAAATGAAAAACGTTAAATTCTGCTTAGAACTTCAATAGTAGATGGCGCGGTTGATAGTCCAAGAGGCAGAACCAAACAAAGTGTCTGAATATATTAAGTCTGGTGTTTTCTCAGGTGATTATAATCATAATTTACAATGAAATGCTACGGGCAGTCAAGCGGATATCAGAACAGGTGTCTCGGGTGCGCGGTCGAACATTTCGTTACCACCGACATCATAAAATCAATTTCTTAAGGCTGAAACTTCATGAACTTTTGTTTTTTTATATTTAAATAAAAATTATGATAGTCAGTCAACGTCCTAAGGAGACACAGCTGATCAGTCGGCAATAATGTACGTAGCGAGGTTTATAAGGGTGCAATTCGTTTATTAAGCGATACATTTTTTTAGTAACTATTACTGACTATATTATTAATAAATAAAATGGTAACTCAACCATTCCGTAGAACAACGCCCATCAGTCAGTAAATAAGAAATACATTTTTTTTGCTCTCTATAGATGTTACACGCGGCAGCTCGTCTTTTATTTATAATTTAGTTAAAATAAAATAAAATAATATTACCATAATCATTTGGAGTACGACATTTATTTTAATAAGTAACTTCCGTGTCGCAGTTGTGCCTAAAAGTCCCAGAAATAAAATTCGTTCGAATACAACAGTGTACTCAACGAACGCAGGTATATACACAGCTGAGAACTCATTGATTTATTTTTAAACATTTTTAACTGATATATTTATTTATTTCATGAAGGATACAAAATTCTAACAATTTATAAATTATCATCAAATAATTCCTCATCTGAATATTCAATCTCATTAATCTCACTATCGTGATCTGACACGTCCAGCTCCGATGTCTCAGGCTGAGAATCTTTGAAATAAATAAATTCATTAAAAAAAATTATTTTTGTGATTGTTAAAATTATTTGTATACCTATATTTTCTTCTGAAGGTTGAATAATAACATAATAATAAATAATAATAAATATGTTTATTCACCCAGAATGATTTACAAAATATATAATATGAGCCAATCACTACATGAATAAACAAAGATAATCACTGAAGTTGTGGTAATCACAGCTTGTGCATGATAGGAAAACTTAATTCTAATATGGTTTTACAATATAATAAAATGATGAACAACACAACATTTTAAAATACAACATATGAGTATATAATATTACGATATAAAATAAAAAATAGAAAATATATTTTTTTTACTAATTTTACGAATATAACAGATTACGGTAACAAAGACATGGTAACAGATTATGGTAAAGGTAGCATGGTTAGTGAAACTTGCAAACAAACATGTAGAGTAAACCCATTAGAACCTATGGTCGTGCGTGGGTTCTCTCCACATCATTATCTACAATTACCTATATGTAGGTGTGGAATACATTGTTATACATTTTCTGTTTAAATAGTAATATAGGAAAATAGTGATAAAAATAATACAATTGTGGTGTTAGTAATACTAATAATAGATGCGGTAATTATACATATTGGTGAATATTGATTAGAAGGAAATGAAAAAAAATATAATGAGTTTTTAATGTGGAGGAAAATAATAATGAAATAGAGATTATTATGTTTATGATATACAATAACAATAGCATCATTGAATCTACTAGGTGAATCGATATGGATTACCAATATATTGACCTTGTCTTACTTTACTTAGTCTGAACTCCAAGCAAAGGTATTTTATTCAACAAGTTTTCTGACGTCGGTTCTAGGTAGATGAAGGATATATGTTTTAAATATTTTTTTCAATAGGTTAACTGAGTTAATGGTTTTCAGATACATTTTGTATATATCAGGCAATGCATTATATATTCTTGATGACAAATATAGATAATATTTCTGGCCTATCGTTTTGTTGGCTAGCAGTATTTTGAGATTTTCTTTCAGTTTGTTACGCGTCGGATAATTGTGGTCAACTCGCTCAAGTGTTTTCCTATTATTGTATAGATATAGTATTATATTATACATATATATCTGTCTTATATCCATAATTTGTGTCTCTACAAATAATTCATCTGACGGGTAAGTAAATTTTTTAAAGGTCATTATTTTCAATATTTTTTTTGTAGAACGTCCAGTTGTTTCAGATGACTATAAGTTACTCCACCCCAACTCAGGATACCATATTGTAGTCGTGATTGTACTAGTGAGTAATAAATTGTTCGCAGGTGAGTGAGATTCATAATGGTACGTAGAAATTTGAATTTTGGCAATAAACATCTAATAATTTTGCATATGTTGGAGACTTGATGATCCCATCTTAGGTGTGAATCGATTATAACACCAAGGTACTTCATTTTATCTGTTATATTAATTTCAATTTGGTTAGATATCAGTAATTTATCGAATTCGGGGAGTCCATTTTTGTAACTAGAGAAGGGTAAGAAATACGTTTTATCAAAATTTATGGTTAATAGTTTGGATTTAAACCAGTCCGCTATGTTCTTGAAGTCATTTTCGACGACATTCTTTAAGTTCTGCCAAGAGTCTGATGATTATAGGACGGCTGTATCATCGGCGAAGCTTATGATTTCACCGGTTGTTTGCTTATGTAGAGGTTGAATAGTATATGACCCAATACGGTACCCTGGGGTATTCCGTGGCTGATTGTGTTTTCGTGACTTATTTTGTCCTTAATTTTTACGACTTGCTTCCGATCTTTTAGGTAGCTGTACAAGTTCTGATAATTGATCGCCTTCAAACCAATCAAACTCATATTTTTCATTAACTTATTTCCAGCCGTAGTGAGTAGGAGATAGCTCCGTTGGAATTTGACGGTGAGCATTACGCCAAATATTTGCAATGAAGCTCGCTCTTAAGAACTGCTGCATCAATTCTGATTGGCATGGTGGCATACTCGACCCATCTACATTCTTTATTTTAATTTCAAAAGAATCGTTTGCAGTACTAAAACATTTATACTTTTTCGAAAATAAAATGAATCTTGCCTCGTCGATTGATTTTATTTTTTCAAGCCGTATAAATGGCAAAAAAATTCTTGAACCTTATTAAATATATTATTTTGGTTGCTTTCATCTGCAAGTCCAAGGTCAGCGGAGGTTTCTTGAAAATCTTCGTTTTGCATCATTAACTGCAGAGGCTTTTTTTTACCTTCCTTGTAATAAGCCGGGTTAAAATCACATCCAGTCAAAGCGTGCAGTCCTGGAAGAGCATTGCAAACAGAATTTCCCAATTTTTCATGCATTTTACTGACATTGATCATCCTTTGATGATTTCCAGTCCCAACTTCTATCCAAATTGTCGACGAACTTAACAAATTTTCCATGTTTCCTAGCATAATAACGAGAATGTATGTGTCCGAGCCCCTAATTGAAATGTTTAAATCTTGTACGATTTTACAAACATGGAGAATTTCTGGGAATTTTAGGCACAACTGCTACACAGAAGTGCCTTATTGAAATAAATATCGTACTTCAAATGATTATGATAATGTTATTTTATTTTAAGTAAATTATAAATAAAAAACGAGTTGCCGTGTGTAACATCTATAGAGAGCGAAAAAATTTAATTTCTTATTCACTGACTGACCGGCGTTGTTCTACGGAATGGTTGACTGACCATTCTATTCATTAATAATATAGTCAGTAGTAGTAACTAAAAAAAATTCAAATTCAATAAACGAATTGCACCCTTATAAACCTCGCTATGTACATTACAGCTGACTGATCAGCTGTGTCCCCATAGGACGTTGACTGACTATCATAATTTTGATTTACATGTGAAAAAACAAAAGTTCATGAAGTTTCAGCCTTAAGAAATTGATTTTATTATGTCGGTGGTCACGACACGTTTGACCGCGCACCTGAGACACCTGTTCTAATATCCGCTTGACTGACCGCAGCATTTTATTGTAAATTATGATTATAATCACCTAAATAAATTCAGAGACATTTTTTGGCTCTGCCTCTCCGTCTATTATCTCAATAAAGATATATTGCAATTCAGAAAATACGGCATGCTGTGTGTTAATCCTATGCCCTAAATACAGGGTGATTCAAAAAACTCCAGGAGGTGATTCCTCAGAATAATATTGTCCAAATAAATATATGCCCGGAAACGCTTCGTTTCCAAGATACAGGGTGTTGAAGTTTTATTTTGTATTTCGTTTTTTTCAAATAATTTTCGAAATACTGACCTTAATAAAACGAAAATTGGTATTGAGAAGTTTTTTGATGTGTCAAATTCGAACCAGATGTTATTATTGCTCTTACTTGTAGGGGGCGCCACCTGCGCGTCTTTTTCTTTTTTGAAGATTCATAACTTTTTTTAGCGTACTTCTAGCACATTTTCAGTAAAAAAAATCAAATCTTCTATCATATCTACGTAAAAAAGCTACCTCAGTTACAAGTCGCTATGAGCAACCGTTTTTTAGATATTTGGACTTGAAAATTTCAAGTCGATTATTTGATCATCGATGCGTGTTGAAGTTATTACCTTCATTTTGCATTTTTCACAAGAATGTTCAGGATCTTCTATCACTATTACTCAACACGAGTGTAACCCTAAGGCTCTTACTCTTTGAGCTTCAAACAAGTGGGCAACAGCCATTCACGGATTTGGAATTTTGACTGGATAAGGACTGGAGACCGGTCTCCAGCCCTTCCCATGGTGGCGGTTCTCAAAAATGGCCGAGAACGAATTTTGAATCTGAATTTTGAAAAATTAAATTTCTATAGAGGATGCAGCTTTTACTACCCGGGATAGGTTGATAGATAGCCCATCACTCCAGGGAGTGCCTAGGACGTTTAAAGCGCGAGGGTTCGTCTATGTTGTAATCAGTAGCTTCCCTCACGAGGGGGTTCTCGTGGGTTATTGAGCAATCGAATACTTTCTGATTGCGGTCTCTGATTATACTCCTGATGGAAGGCAGGTTCAAGTCTTCAAGTATCCGATCGTTCCGCACATACCACGGAGCATTCGTTATCATCCTCAAGACTTTCATTTGCGCCCGTTCCAGGACGCGAATGCCAGTCCTGCAGGTTTGGCCCCAGGCGGCTGAGGCATACAGAATAACAGGCCTGAACATCATTTCATAGATCTTGACTTTATTTTTTAAAGAGAGTTTACTTCTTCTATCAATCAGAGGGTGAAGTGCGCCGATTTTCTTAGCAATTTTGTTTTTTATTATATTCACATGCGGCTTCCAGGTGAGCCGACGATCCACAGTAACCCCTAAGTACTTGACTTGTTCCGACCATTCTATCTCCCTTCCAGAGATAGTCACTTCCCTCTCCGGGTTGTTTCTCTTGCGACCCATCGAGATCGTTTGTGTTTTATCGGGATTTAACTTTATTTTCCACTCCAGGTGCCACTGCTGGAGGTCGTTTAATGCATTCTGCAAATAAACAACACCCATCAGGTGGTTGGCTGACGAGGAAAGTAAGGCCGTATCATCGGCGAACAGGGAGATTTTCACGTGTTCGGTTCGTGGTATATCGGAGGTGAAGAGTGCATATAATACAGGAGACAGTACTGCCCCCTGAGGAACGCCGGCCTCAATTTCTCTCGGGTCCGAGAGGAAATTGTCAACCTTGGTCTGAAATGTCCTACCCATGAGGAACGACTTCATCCACTTCACCAGGCTCAAAGGCAAGTGGAAATCGATCAATTTGCAGAGCAGGCCTTCGTGCCATACTCTGTCAAATGCTTTACTTATGTCTAGAAGGACAATATGAGCACTATTGTTGCTGTTTAGCGAAGAGATTGTTTTTTCCACCAGCCTCAAAACCTGTAGCTCAGTGGAGTGAGGGCGACGAAAGCCAAACTGCTCATTCGCTAGGACATTTCTGTCCTCCATTTCATCGTCAAGCCTTTCGAGAACGATTTTTTCAGCCAACTTAGCTGAACAGCATAACAAACTGATTGGTGAATAATTTTGCGGGAAGGTCGGGTTCTGACCTTCTCTCGGGATCATGACCACGATGGCATGCTTCCACCTTCGAGGAAATCTTTTGAGGCGCAGTGAATTGTTGATGATATTCAATAATGACTGCACCTGGTTATCCGGAAAATTCCTAATCATACAATTAGAAATTCCGTCACAACCAGGCGCTTTTTCGGGATTTAATCCTTCGATATGCGCCTTAAGTTCATCCAACGAAGCTGGACGAATGACATCACGATCAGGTTCTCTTAGAGTGCGGTGAACCCGATTTTCTAGCAAAAGATCACGATCCAGATCATCGTCTGGATGCTCATTAAGTTTAAATTGTCTTTCCATCGAGTCAGCAAAAGCTTGAGCTTTGGACTCGGAGTCGTAGCACATACCGAGCTCTCCATGAATAGGGGGGAAATCAGTCTTTTTTGACTTAAAATTTCGATTTAATTTACAAAGTTGTCGGTCATTTTCTAAATTTTCTAATGTGTTGCCAATACTTTCGTTTTTGAACTCGGTAACGTTATTTCTAACCTCCATATTCAACTCATTCAGACGGATTCTGTCCCCAGGGAACAGACTCCTTTGATAGGCCCTTCTGGCCCGATTTCGATCTCGAATAAGATTTTTAATTCTTCGAGGAAATTCATCCTGATATCTAGGAGCCGGTTCCCTTCGGGAGGAATCCCTGAGAGCATTTTTGATGGTGAGCTCGTAACGCGCTACGGCCTCGTCCAACTCGAGTGGAGACTCTATTCTCTCAGGAGTACAGTAACCTGTCTCTAGAAGCGAACGGAACCTCTCTCAGTCCACCTTGGTGCACATACGATCTGTCTGGGGCGGTGGATCACCCCTTAGAGTTGAAATCACCGGGTTGTGATCAGAGCCCAACTCGAATGTCCCAATTCCAGGTGATGTTCCTGGCCAAAGCAATGTCAAGCACATCGGGCCTGAGATGACCGAAATGCGTTGGCTCATCCGGAGCCAACACCTGGTATTCATTCCTGTCGAAATGTTGCCACAGTCGCCTACCATTCTGATTGGTGACACTACTCCATTGTGTGTGCTTAGCGTTCAGATCGCCCATGACCAAAATAGGTTGATCTGTTTCCATCAAGAGTGTATCGAGCGCTTCAGGAAGTATTCGATTGTTCGGAGGGTTATAAGCACTGATCAAACGCATAGGACCACTCCTCGTGTTGAAAACAATACCTACAGTTTCTATACCATGGGTATCATCATTGGAAATGCCAAGCTGAACATGCGAATGACAGCGTTTCACCAAAATGGCAACGCCGCACCCGGACGTCCAAGTCGATCATTCCTGAGCATTTTGTAGTTAGGAAATCTAACAGTTTCTCCATCAAGACGAGTTTCCTGCAGAAAATCAATGTTGTTTTCTACAAGAAACTCTTGAAACTCAAGTCTATTCTGGAGAAGGCCATTACAATTCCAACTCACAGCTTTGATGAAGTTTGGAAGCTGCCTTTCACCCATTAGTTAGGGTTGAAACCGGTCGAGAGTGTTGCAGCAGCCTCAGCGAACTGTGCAAGCAGTGTCCTCATTTGATCTAAAGTCGACAGAATATATCTCGGACTATTAAGCTGAGATGTCTGTGCAGGAGGGTTATCACGGGCCGCCGCTGCATACGACATCCCCGACTGCGTCCTGCCTGAATGTGCGGGAGAAAAATCTAGGATTGTGGTGCCCCGTGTTCGGGGGGTTCACCCTACGCCTTATTCGAGGACACTTGGGGCATCCTCGATAATTCGCAGTGTGCTCCCCCTCACAATTTGCACACTTTGCTTTTTCGGATTTCGGCTTGGCACAATCCTCAGATATATGATTTTCCCCGCATTTGACGTAAGCGGGGGTGGCACAGCAGTTTAGCTGACAGTGGCCAAACTTTTGCCAACGGTAACATTGTCCCACAGAGGCCCTTGTCCCGCTGTCACTCTGACATTCAGGATATCTTCAACATTGAACATGTCACGCTGTTCCTTGCTTATCAGAACCAAGACAAGAGGAAGAACTTTCTTCTCTCCGTTCAACTTATGTAGTCGTGCCACTGATTCCGGGGTAAAACCCCTGTCAACCAGCTCAGCTTCAATGTCACAAGTAATGAACTCGGGGACGCCTCTGAAGATGACCCTGAGTTTCTTATCTTCAGGGAGAGTGTATGTATGGTAAGGGATCTTTTGATCCCTGAATATGCTCGAGATCTTTCTATAATCATCGGGTGAACTTGGAAAAAATGTTATTCCGTCGAATACGTTTTTTGCAGGTTGGTCTAACTTGATGTTGTTTGATTTGGAAAGTGAGTTAACTGTTACCCACTTGCTCTTGTCCCTAACAGTGATAGGAGGTACCTGCTGTTTTTTGATCGTTAGTGGTGTCTGGTCTGATTGTGGTCGTACATGGTCGTTGGTAATGTCCATATTTGTATCGTCTTCGGTCGTATTTTGAGAATTTTGGAAATTTTCAGTCGTTGCGGGGATGCTAGAGCCCTCAGTAGAATTTAAAATTTGGTTTGGGGAATTTTCTAAGCCCTGGTCCGAAATGAGCGCACTGGCTGAATCCGCCCCTGGATTTCTGGGACAATCGACGTAGGATTCGTTTAATGTCACGTCTGACAGAACTTGAAATTTATTTGAAATTTTGACGTTTGTGGAATTTTGCAAATTTTGATCTAAATTAGTATATACAACTATTCGAGAACTTCTACGAGTGCCAAGGAAGCTTGAAGAAGGTTTGAACGTGCCTTTGGGTGGTGGTAGAGCTGTAAAATCATTTCTCTTGTGCTTCTTTGGAGCTGGTGTGCTGCTATCAGTTCCAACTTCAGCCTTTTTGGTGGATCAGGTTGCTAATCACAGGGATTTTCAACAGGTCATCTCCGAGGGAGTTCAGCAAAGTCCCCAGCACCTCCAGGAGATCGGCTTTCGAAAGAGAGCCGATCCCCAGGAGCACTGATTTCTTCGGATCCAGACTACCTTCACCAGGGGGCTTGTCGATTTCCACTGGGTAGGATTTTTGTCAGGACTTCAATGTAGAGGGTGGATGGGGGATTCTTCTCCTGATCTTTGGCAGAAGACCGTCAACCAATTGAAGATAAAGCTTTATAACACTTAACATTTGCAGAGCGAAATTCGACAGTGTCGTCCGGAGCTATACAGGGCCGGACTTTTACAAGAATGTTCAGGAAATGAATTTGACGTTCAAGTAAGTAGTTTTGGTAATTACATATTATGTGATAGTTAAACGTTCTGTTGTTTTCTTGAAGTTTCTGTGAGATTTAAAACACTAATTTTGAAAAAATGGAATATATAAACAATAATGCTCATTAAGCCGATATGCATTTCGTTTATAGCCTTGCGGATGGCAATGCGCGCGAAGCAAGACGTATTTACCAGGAGCGATTTCCTAATCGAGTACTGCTTTCAGCTCCAACATTCACCAGTCTCCACCGTCGTATCGCAGAAACAGGTAGTTTTAAGAGGGCAACTGATATTATTGAAAGACCACGAGCAGTCCGAACTCCTGAATTGGAAGAAGTTGTTTTGAACGCTCTCGAGAAGAATCCAGAAACAAGTACAAGGATAATTGCTGAAGCTCTCAATTCTACTCAGTCCACAGTGTAGAGAATTATCCACGATCAACAATTCCATCCATACCATATTCAAAGGCTACAAGCTCTCTTGCCACGAGACTTTCACCAATGCATTACTATGTGTCAGTGGTTTTTGAGAAAATTGGCTGGAATTCCTCAATTTTTAAGATATGTACTCTTCACGGACGAGGCGAACTTCTCCCGAAATGCTATCACATACTTTCATAACAACCATGTTTGGGCTCTGGAAAATCCGCACGCAGTTAGTGAAAGACATTATCAGTATCAATTTTCTGTAAATGTATGGGCGGCAATAATCGATAACTACTTGATAGGCCCTTTCTTTCTTCCGTTCCGACTGAACGCAACTTACAGAGACTTTTTAGAAAATGAATTGCTATGACTACTCCAAAATGTACCATTAGATATTCGTTTCCGCATGTGGTTTATGCATGACACACATATATTTGAGTTCATGGTGTGTGGTTGTGATTTTATATGCTCCTTAAATACTGCTCTAATTCATACGCAAAAGTATACTAAGATATTGAAAGTTTTGACTGAGGTTACTTGATAAAGTGAGGTGATTCTACAGTCAAAAAAAAAAAAAAAATCAAACTGATTTGAACTTTGTGAACAAATGCCGTTAACACGTGAACAAGTTGCCGAGCTGCGATCGGCTGCCGACGTGTGTATAAAACAACTGTGCACAGATGAGTTTTTTATAAAAAAACTTGTTGATAGTGTCTCGGCAGGTATCTTCACCAAGCTGGAAGAAAAACTTGGTATATATGAAGAAAAAATTAATGACCTACAGACCCAAATTACCCAAATGAGAGATGAGCACAAGAAACAAACTCAGACAGTGGACAAAAAAGCCAAGGAAGGAAATGAAGGGAACGTCTATAGTCCAGTAAAAATCATCTCAGAAATTGATGAAATGAGACGTAGAGAAAATAATGTATTGTTATTTGGAGTTCCGAAAATTCTGAGAATGAAGTCGAAGGGATAATTCAATTCCTATTTGGAGTTCCCGAAAATTCTGAGAATGACGTGAAAACTTATCGTTTGGGAAAAGTAAACAATGATGCAACAAAATGCAGACCGATCAAGATCATCTTCTCCGAAAAAAAACGTACCCATCTTGCTGAGGAATAATAAAAACTTCAGTCAGGACCCAGACAAATATTCAAAACTCTTACTTCAGGCAAGATCAAACCATTTGTCAGAGAGATTACCAATTGAATGTACGCAAAGAACTGGACCAGCGCAGGCTGCAAGGTGAAACCAACCTGGTGATGAAATATAAAAACAACATTCCATTCATTGCTTCAAAAAATGTCTAAACTCATCCAGCAGACTACGCAAAATGACCCATTGACAGTGTATTATCAAAATTGTAGAGGACTTAATACCAAGACTCACTCATTTTACAAAGGTGTCGCCTCAAATAATTACAGTGTTTTAGCTATTTGTGAAACTTGGTTGAAGGATGGTGTTCTAGATAGTGAACTTTTTCCGGACAATTATATTGTATATCGAAAAGACAGGCTGAACGGACGAGGAGGCGGAGTGCTTTTGGCTACGGATGCGAATACTATTCTTTCTGAACAGTATAACATAGAAACACCAGTGGAGAAAATTGACTTAGTTTGTATAAAAATCACTCTAGAAGGTAACATATCATTTTTCATTATACTCGTCTACATTCCACCAAACTCCAGCATGATAGAATATGAAGCACTGTTAGAAACATTTGAAAACTTCAGAGACATCAACCGTTCTATCATACTAGGGGATTTTAATATTTCAGAATTGAAAAAATGCTATGACGACAATAATATTCCTGTTACAAAACTAGTAGCTCGGCTTAACTACTTCCTAGCATTCTCGGATCTTGTCCAACATAATAAAAATGTAAATTTCAATGATAGAATATTAGATCTAGTAATATCACCATCAACAGTTGACTGCTCAGTGACTTGTGAAAGTGACCCCTTAGTACCATTAGATTGCCACCACCCAGCTCTTGTTATTGAATTCCAAGATATTCCTTATGTCAAAAGTAACTTTTCCTCCCGCATAAATCGTTTAAATTTCAAAAAAATTGACTGGGGCAAACTTACTCGACTTCTGACCGAGTTCAACTGGACTATAATTGACTCATGCCCAGATGTTAACACTGCTAGTCAGATTTTCAGTAACTCATTAACAAACATGATCAAAAAATGTGTACCACTATCGAAACAAAAAAACTTTAAATATCCAATTTGGTTTACCCAAAACATAATTTACAAATTGAAATCAAAAAATCACTATTTGGGAATGTATCGCAAACATAAACTAAACTTCTACCTATCCCGAATGAAAAATTTAAGGAAATCTATAAAATCTGAGATTGCTGAGGCTTATCGTCTTGTGTACCTCTATTGAAATAAAAAAACTTTAAATATCCAATCCTCAAAATTTTTGGAATTACATTAATTTGAAAAGCAAAATCTCGCATACCAGGCAAAATGAACTACAAAGGTATAGAGATCGCTGATCCACAACGAATTATGGATTCCTTTGCAGATCACTTCAAAAGTGTTTATATTAAAGAGGATGCCAATTCAGTATGCTATACATTTGCAAATGGTATAAATTACTCGTATAATAGCAGTTACCTGGCTCTACCAAAAATAACAAGAGAACATATTATTAATGCATGCAAAAACTCAAGAACAAGTGGACATCTGGGCCTGACAATATCCCGCCCAAAGTAATAAAAAATGTATTCATACAATATGTGTACCCCTCATTGTAATTTTCAATCTTATTGTCAAAACTGGAACATTCCCTGAAATTTGGAAATTTTCGCGCATATGTCCCATTTTCAAAACAGGAAAACCAACAGAGGTCACAAACTATAGACCTATTGCACTGATTTCTGCCCTCTCAAAATTATTCGAGATAATTGTGGCCGACCTGATGTATGCTCACACTCGCCATCTCATTTCCCAACACCAACACGGTTTCATGAAAGGTCGTAGCACTTCGACAAATCTGTGTATATTTACAGAATTTGTATCCGAAGCACTCGATTCAAGATCTCAGGTAGATGTAATCTACACAGATTTTAGTAAGGCGTTCGATCGCGTATCGCACAACAGGCTCCTAGACAAACTAATATCTTTTGGTTTTACTAAGAATCTCATTAATATTTAAAACGTATTTGAAAAATCGCAAACTCTACGTTGACTATGAAGGAGTGAAATCCTATGAGTTTACGGCAACATCCGGTGTACCACAGGGCTCAAACCTGGGACCGCTACTCTTTCTGCTATTTGTAAATGATATCTGCACTAAAATTGAATCCGATACCCTTGTATTTGCTGATGATATGAAACTATTCAGACGGATTGAGGGCCTAACAGACTCTATTTCACTACAAAATGACCTAAATTTGTTGGAAGACTGGTGTACAGTAAATAAACTATCTCTTAATGTCAGTAAATGTAAAATTATGACCTATTCACGAAAAAACATCCCTTCAATGTACAATTATACCATTAACGAGGAATTACTGTCACGAGTCACACAACATAAGGATCTGGGTGTCACATACGACTGTAAACTAACCTTTACAAATCATTATGAAACAATAATTTCCAAAGCCATGAAATCATTAGGTTTTTAATTCGTACTTGTAGTGAATTTGAATCGTTGGATGCACTCTGTCAATTGTACTATACCTTAGTTAGAACCAAACTGGAATACTGCAGTCAAATATGGAACCCGTACCACCAACAAACAATTTCGGCAATTGAAATGGTTCAACGAAAGTTCTTAAAATATTTATTTTATAAAAAATATAAACGTTACCCTGAAAGAAATTACAATTATGATCTCCTGTTGAGCGAGTTTAAGACACAGTCATTAAGAAAAAGAAGAGAAATCAATGATCTACTATTTATGTACAAAATTATACACAACACCATAGATTCTTCGACATTACTTTCGTTAATCAACTTTAATATACCACGACAATCTTCTCGGTATCACAATACATTCCACTTCAATGTACCTAATACACAACATCACTTTCATTCACCAAAAACTCAATGAGCAGAAATTATAATAAGCTAGGCTCAGTTGACATTTTTTTTCTTACTCGGACACAATTCAGACAAACCGTTTCCAGTTTGGTTTCTGACTAACCTATAACCTGTAAGTCAACCACATGTAATATTTATTAAGTACTCCTGTAATTGGGCTTCGGCCTGCTGGATGTATATACCAAATAAATAAATAAATAAATAAATAAATGATGGGGCTCCAGCCCATTTTAGCGTTGTAGGTTGGGGTGTAGAAGAACCTAAACAGGCGTGGGCACCAAGGTCCCCATATCTGAACCCGCCAAAATTTTATTTTTGGGGACATTTGAAGTCACCAGTTTATGAAATTCCGGTAGCAAACGAGGAAGATCTGAGAAACCGAATTGTAGACGCCTGTGAAACAATAAGAAACACACCAATAATTTTTGAGCGGGTACGAGATTCAAGGACTAGGAGACTGAATTACTGTATCTTTGCTGAAGGTGGACACTTTGAACAATTTATTTGAATGACCTTTCAGTTTTCCTTATTTTATTTTGTTCTACATATTCAAAATTCCTTAAAATGAAATGTTGATATTTCTTACAAATTTTATTAAAACAAATACAGATTTTGCACCCTTGATACAGAAATTACTTTTTCAAACGAGTAAAAATAAATAGAATATGTGGCACCCCTACAAAAAACCAAAACTACTTACTTAAACGTCAAATTCATTTCCTGGCCATTTTTGTAAAAAATGCTTAATGATGGTAACTTCAACACGCATCGATCAGATAATCGACTTGAAATTTTCAAGTCCAAATATCTAGAAACTGGTTGCTTATAGCGACTTGTAACAAGGGTAGCTTCCTCATGTAGATATGATTGATTCTTCTACTAAAAAATGTGCTAAAAATACGCTCAAAAAAGTTATGAATTTTCAAAAAAAAAGACGTGTAGGTGACACCCCAAAAAATCTTTCAATACCAATTTTCGTGCAATTAAGGTCAGTATTTCGAAAGTTATTAAAAAAAAACGGAAATAAAAAAAAATCCATATATTTATTTGGACAATTCATTTTAGAATATTGTGAGGAATCAACTCCTGAAGTTTGTCAAAGTACTTTTGAATCACCCTGTATAACGTCTATTGTATAACATTTGTTCCAAATGTACAGGTATTGCCACATTATCACCATGCCATAATAACGCAATGTCATTGATTGATTGATGGGGTCAGATGTCAGATAGGTTATTCAACAATATCCCGTTGTGTAATGATATGATAAACAAACCCATGATAAACCTCCGACGAAAACGGTTTCCGTACTTGGATTACTTCAATTCAAATTATTATCTGCGGATTTCCACAAGATCGAAGGGGCATTGGAAACAGCCATTTTAGCTGGTGCTGACGAGGTGGAACAGGTTATACTGCACAAAATTTTTGATGGGACTGCTCCTGATGGGGCTGCTCAAAATCCATTTGATCTTTATAATATGGTAGCAAGTTATGTAAAAACTTATTCCAGGTTTGAAAGAGATGATATCAACAGATTGGCTGGTGCCCTGCAAATTCCCTCTGGATAGGCAATATAGATGTGTTTCAAACTCATGGAGACTTTCACCTGATGTTTTTCGCCTTTGCCGTACCTCAATTTTAGAGCAGCAATAAGGTATCCATACTCCTGCTGCTGTTTCTCCGGGATCGTGTGTTCCTAAAGTAGATCCTCTAATACTTTGAGTGCAGTATTTTTTTTTTCGTAGTCCTATCCATAAGTCGATGTCGCGGCATCCAACTGTCTACGATATAGAGTGAGAGCAGTTTTTAACCGACGAAACCAAAAAGGAGGAGGTTCACTATTCGACGCGTATATTTGTTTTTATGTCCGATTTCGATGATTCTTTTCTTATTCGATAAGGTTTACTTCGAAGTTGGTCCCATTTTTAATAATAATAATAAAGCGGCTTTACTCATCATTTCAAATTCTACATATAACAAAGGAAAAATTCAACAGTATTAATTAACGGACAGAAGGTGAACGATGAAAAGGCGTAGTGTCAGCTATAGCTGTTTTTCAACTCGACCATAAAAAAAGATGAAAACAAAAACAAAACAAAAAACAATTAAAACAAACAGAAAAGTAATAAATAAAGTAAAATCATCACAAATAATCTACTTAAGCATATAACAAAATACAAAAAGTTAATAATAAGTTCGTTACTGTTTTATACCTTATTGGTTAGTGATACTCAACATCTCAAAACATATATCAGAAGCGGGATCTATCAACGTAAGAACAAAAACTGCCTATTCTTTAGCTGAAGTTTCAGTCTCACTTTGAAATTACTAAGTGTGTACAGTCTGAACTCATTGGGTAACTGGTTATACAATTTGGCAGCATTGTATGAGAAACATCTTGTGTAAATTGTAGTGGAGTGAGGAGGAATGACAAGAATGTGTCTATTCCGTGTTCTGAGGTCGTTCAGTGCTGAAAACGTCTTCAATTTTTCAAAAAGGTATTTAGGAGTTTTCGTTATAAGAACTTTGTGGGTTATTGATAGTAGGTGTAAATTTCGAAGATCGTTCAACCTCAGCCAACTAGAGTTATCGATTTCCGTACTTATGTGGTCAAATTTCCGAATACCAAAGGAGAATCGAATGCACGAGTTTTGTATTCTTTGCAGACGATACTGGTCAGACTTCAGGAGGGCAGGTCCGTAGACGCTATCACAATAAGACAGCTTGGACGTTATCAATGATTCGCATAAAGAAAGCTTCAAGTGCTTGGGAAGCATGTGTCTGTTAGAAAAGAGTTGTCTGAGGATGTTGAAGGATGCCTGGCAAAGATAGCTTACATGTTTGGTGAATCTCAGCTCAGAGTCGAGCCACAATCCTATATTTTTACATTCTTTGACTATAGGCAATATATCACACCCGATTTTTATTTTCATATCTTCACAAGCACTTTCCACCTTCTTTTTTGAACCGAAAAACATGATCTGTGATTTTTTTGAATTAAAGCGTAAATTATGAGCAGTGGAAAACTCGAACAATTTATTCAAATCTTCATTTAAATGATTTTGTGTTTCGTTGTGTTGCAGAGCATTGAAAGATAAATACAGCCGAGTATCATCGGCGTAGTGATGAATTTTAGCAAACTCTATAATTTCAAAAAAATCGGAAATGTATAAAGAAAACAGAAGTGGCCCCAATATAGATCCTTGGGGAACACCGTAGACAACCGACAATGAATCAGACTCAATACCTTCTAAGACGACGCTGGGTACGATTACATAGATAATTTCGTATGAATTCTACAGCTCCATTTGAGAAGCCAAAGTACCTAAGTTTGAGACATAGTATAGAATGATCCAGTGTATCGAAGGCCTTACTGTAATCTAATAAAACCAAACAGGAGACTTCACGATTATCCGCGGCCTTGAAAATATCATCCGTGATGGCCAAAAGAGCGGAAGTAGTGCTATGACCAGTACGAAAACCAGATTGTACAGGTGTGATTATTTGATGTGTGTAACTGTAATCTGCCATTTGATCTTTCATTATCATTTCAAGGGCTTTGGGAAGCGAAGGCAGGATGCTTATAGGTCTTAGGTCGAAGAGGGGAATTGCATTTGGCTAAAGGAATAATTTTGGCGTGTTTCCAATTCGAAGGAAATGTATTCATTTTCATAGCGGTATTGAAAATGAAAGTTATGTGTTCGATTAAATGGGACTGTACCAATTTTATCATACTTATGGAGATTTCATCTGTTCCAACTGCATTACTTTTTATCTTATTCAGATATTCATTCACCGTTGCTGAAGATATATCTTTGAAAGTGAATACAGGATCATTAACTTGATTTTTATATTTATCAAGAAGGAAAAGTAGTATATCAGATTTTTCTGGGTTCGTTATACGATTGAAGTGACAATTTATTCTATTAACATTTTTTAGTTGGTCTGGAATACAAGGCATTGCCTTCTGACGGAGAATATCAAGTGACCTAAGTGTGTTGAAGGTTTCTTTAGAATTTTTTCTGCGCAGGACATGTTCGAGATATGCTTTTTTCTCGCGACGTATTGCCCCAGTGTGTAATTTCTCAAATCGGTATATTTTCCAAGATGCGGAGTTTCTCAATTTTTTGTACCTGCTGAAAGCTCTATCCCTGAGTTTTATCATCTCTTCAATATTATAAGTGCGCCAAGAAGCTGGTGGTTTAGTGACTCGTATAGTTCGGAGGGGTGCGTGTAAATTGAAGAGTGCAGTCAAACCGTTATTGAGGTAATCAATCATTTCATCCACAGTTTCCAATTCAAAGATAATATTCCAGTTATGAGCTATCAGTTGTTCATTGAAAAGAGTTGCGTCAAAATTAGAAAAATCACGGTAAGATATAATCTTAGGTTGTCTTCTAGATTTGTGACAGTCAATTTTACAACTGACCGCTAGATGATCTGATGTTCCGTTGATGTCTAAGACTTCTTTATTTGAAATATTTTCCGGATTTGACACTATTAAAACATCAATCAAAGTTTGACTGCGAGAAGTAATTCTTGTGGGTTCGTTCACCAACTGAGTGAAGTTAACAAAAAAATCCATCCCTTAGGCTAGCAAAATGGAGGATATTGATCGTTCACCCTCGGAATTTTGGTTCGTTAAACGATTCTATCAGGCATAACTTTGTAGTGGGGTCTCCTATTTGGATGATTCTTTCTTTATTAAATAGGGTATACCACATAGTTGATCATATTTCAATTTTAAATAAAGTAATCCACCCCTATGGGTAGAAAAATAGGGGATGATTGATTTTTCACTTGTGAACATTGGCACACATATGAAGTTGACATTGACAGTTCCTCCGTCCATTCGTCACAATGATTACATTCTATGGAAGGATGGAATTATATACGAAGTGATGGAATCAACTAACCAGAACTTTCAAAAATAATTTATATTATATAACAATAAATAGGGAAAGTAGATAATCATAATATTTAACAGTTAATAGTTGAAGTAAGCTAAGTAAGTATTTTGGAAGTAATAAAAAATTAAGTAGGTAGTAATTAGTAGATTTCAGCCAAAAAAATTGAAAAATAAAAAATGTTTGATAAAAAATTAAACCGACGAAAAAATCAACTGAAAAGCAAAAACTAAAATAAATGTTGAAAAGGGAAACATTCTCAATTGAATATTGATAGAAAGATTTTTCTGTAAATTGAAAAATCCACGATTAAAATGAAGTTATTTTTTGTGAATGTCTAACAGAAAACAACTACTTCCCCGGCTAAAGCCACGCTGGACATTGAACTACATCTGATAGATATTCTGAAAAGGCCCTAACTCAAAAGAAAAAATCTGAAATTGAAAATTTGCATTTTCATTCAGATAGTTATTTGATTTTCTATTCCAGTCTTAATTAAGAACTCATAAAGATGAATGAGGCAGAGAAGAATGTTTTTCAAAAGAGAGTACTCACCAGAAATCATTCGTAACATTGACGCAGGAGAGACATCGCATTCACTAGGTCTTCAATACATTTTTGTCGACGAAAATCTATTTCACGCTTCCACGATCATCAGGAAGGCCGGAAGAAATGGGAAACACATTTTCAAGAAGCAATCTCACTTTGCAAAGATGGAAAAAGTTAGAATCATTTCTTTTGGAGAAATACTTTGAAATTAGTGTTTTCTGACATTAAAACCTGTCATGGGGTATGATAGATTGATTTGTTGAAAATATAAACAGGATGTTCATAAAATCAGATGTGGAATCATCTGCGACTGAAAGATAAACTTTAGTCACTTACTTCCATCGTCAAGATAACCTCTTGTGGGGTATTCATGTTGAAAAGGGAAACATTCTCAATTGAATATTGATAGAAAGATTTTTCTGTAAATTGAAAAATCCACGATTAAAATGAAGTTATTTTTTGTGAATGTCTAACAGAAAACAACTACTTCCCCGGCTAAAGCCACACTGGACATTGAACTATATCTGATAGATATTCTGAGAAGGCCCTAACTCAAAAGAAAAAATCTGAAATTGAAAATTTGCGTTTTCATTCAGATAGTTATTTGATTTTCTATTCCAGTCTTAATTAAGAACTCATAAAGATGAATGAGTCAAAGAAGAATGTTTTCCAAGAGAGAGTACTCACCAGAAATCATTCGTAACATTGACGCAGGAGAGACATCGCATTCACTAGGTCTTCAATACATTTTTGTCGACGAAAATCTATTTCACGCTTCCACGATCATCAGGAAGGCCGGAAGAAATGAGAAACACATTTTCAAGAAGCAATCTCACTTTGCAAAGATGGAAAAGTTAGAATCATTTCTTTTGGAGAAATACTTTGAAATTAGTGTTTTCTGACATTAAAACCTGTCATGGGGTATGATAGATTGATTTGTTGAAAATATAAACAGGATGTTCATAAAATCAGATGTGGAATCATCTGCGACTGAAAGATAAACTTTAGTCACTATCTTCCATCGTCAAGATAACCTCTTGTGCGGTATTCATGTTGAAAAGGGAAACATTCCCAATTGAATATTGATAGAAAGATTTTTCTGTAAATTGAAAAATCCACGATTAAAATGAAGTTATTTTTGTGAATGTCTAACAGAAAACAACTACCTCCCGGCTAAAGCCACGCGGACATTGAACTACATCTGATAGATATTCTGAAAAGGCCCTAACTCAAAAGAAAAAATCTGAAATTGAAAATTTGCATTTTCATTCAGATAGTTATTTGATTTTCTATTCCAGTCTTAATTAAGAACTCATAAAGATGAATGAGGCAAAGAAGAATGTTTTCCAAGAGAGTACTCACCAGAAATCATTCGTAACATTGACGCAGGAGAGACATCGCATTCACTAGGTCTTCAATACATTTTTGTCGACGAAAATCTATTTCACGCTTCCACGATCATCAGGAAGGCCGGAAGAAATGGGAAACACATTTTCAAGAAGCAATCTCACTTTGCAAAGATGGAAAAAGTTAGAATCATTTATTTTGGAGAAATACTTTGAAATTAGTGTTTTCTGACATTAAAACCTGTCATGGGGTATGATAGATTGATTTGTTGAAAATATAAACAGGATGTTTATAAAATCAGATGTGGAATCATCTGCGACTGAAAGATAAACTTTAGTCACTATCTTCCATCGTCAAGATAACCTCTTGTGCGGTATTCATGTTGAAAAGGGAAACATTCCCAATTGAATATTGATAGAAAGATTTTTCTGTAAATTGAAAAATCCACGATTAAAATGAAGTTATTTTTTGTGAATGTCTAACAGAAAACAACTACCTCCCCGGCTAAAGCCACGCTGGACATTGAACTACATCTGATAGATATTCTGAAAAGGCCCTAACTCAAAAGAAAAAATCTGAAATTGAAAATTTGCATTTTCATTCAGATAGTTATTTGATTTTCTATTCCAGTCTTAATTAAGAACTCATAAAGATGAATGAGGCAAAGAAGAATGTTTTCCAAGAGAGAGTACTCACCAGAAATCATTCGTAACATTGACGCAGGAGAGACATCGCATTCACTAGGTCTTCAATACATTTTTGTCGACGAAAATCTATTTCACGCTTCCACGATCATCAGGAAGGCCGGAAGAAATGGGAAACACATTTTCAAGAAGCAATCTCACTTTGCAAAGATGGAAAAAGTTAGAATCATTTCTTTTGGAGAAATACTTTGAAATTAGTGTTTTCTGACATTAAAACCTGTCATGGGGTATGATAGATTGATTTGTTGAAAATATAAACAGGATGTTTATAAAATCAGATGTGGAATCATCTGCGACTGAAAGATAAACTTTAGTCACTATCTTCCATCGTCAAGATAACCTCTTGTGGGGTATTCATGTTGAAAAGGGAAACATTCTCAATTGAATATTGATAGAAAGATTTTTCTGTAAATTGAAAAATCCACGATTAAAATGAAGTTATTTTTTGTGAATGTCTAACAGAAAACAACTACTTCCCCGGCTAAAGCCACGCTGGACATTGAACTACATCTGATAGATATTCTGAAAAGGCCCTAACTCAAAAGAAAAATCTGAAATTGAAAATTTGCATTTTCATTCAGATGGTTATTTAATTTTCTATTCCAGTCTTAATTAAGAACTCATAAAGATGAATGAGGCAAAGAAGAATGTTTTCCAAAAGTCGCAGATGATTCCACATCTGATTTTATGAACATCCTGTTTATATTTTCAACAAATCAATAAAATAAATCTTCTTAGTCTCAATGATAATTGAGCTCCTTAACTAATGTGAGTAACTAATTTTGAGTCGGCGCCAAACAAACTAGCAATTGAATTAGGCAAAGCGTAAAATGATGGCAGGGAGATGCAAAGCGAAGTTTTGATTACTTCTTCAAAGTAATATAATGATCTTCGATAATTGTTTGTTTGGCGCCTAATCAAAATTAGTTACTCAAATTAGTTTGGGAGCTCAATTATCATTAGGACTAAAAAGGTTCATTTGATTTTTTGCTTTTCAGTTGATTTTTCCGTCGGTTTGATTTTTTGTTAAAAAGTTTTTATCATTTCTCTTCTTGATGTTGACGTCTTGATAATGAATGGAAGTGATGTTTCACCATTTCTCATTATTTTTAGTAGACTATGGAGATAATTCAATTCAAATTCTACTGAAAATGATCATTATATTGTCTTCAGAATGAATTGAGTTTTTTTCTCCGGATATCCTGATTTACTTTCTCTGCTTTTATTTTGTATGTCTTTGTTTCCCTGAAAAGTTTTGATGTAGGCACTCCTTGATGAGATCCTCACAAAAGTATATAGATCCTATCATTATTTGAATCTATGTTATATTCTCTCCATAATTTGTTTGCCTATTAATGACGGTTTCTATCAAAAATAATATTCACAATGTCTCACAGATTGGGAGTATTTTGATCTTCGGAACTGAAATTGTAGTTTTAGGGGCAGACTTCTCTGGTACACAAGGGTCATTAACCACTATCTATTCTACTTAGCTCAGTAATGAAATAAGACCCAGGCAAAACGAAAACAATCAATCACAAAAGTTCCAAATATAAATAATAGTTTGAAAAAACTAAAAAACACGCTTTTATGGAAAACCAGACTGAAAACATATAAAATAAGAAAAAAAATTATTTAAAAAAAAAAGCGTGGGGTGCATGGTATCGCCTCGGCCAACAATCACCTGTGATCTGAGACATTTCTTACTTTACTGCCCTAGGTGTGTAATGTACTATATAATTATTGATACCATGCACCCCACGCTTTTTTTAAATAAAATACATTTTTTTCTTATTTTCGATTTTTTTTAGTCTGGTTTTCCATAAAAGCGTGTTTTTTAGTTTTTTTAAACTATTATTTATTTTCAACTTCTTAGTTTAGTTCTCTATTAACGCGTGTTTTTCGTTTTTCAAACTATTATTTTCATTATTAATTTTGTTTAACTATTATTCTCCAATATTGAATAGAGTCGGACTATAATCACAAAACTCGGCCGCCATTTCAAAGCCGCCATCTTGAATCCTTCAATTATGACAAAATAATCATAATCTCCGACCCCAAAAACCCCCACATACCAATTTTTAATAGAATTGGACCATAATCACAAAACTCGTTCGCCATTTTGGAGTCGCCATTCCGAATCCTTCAATTATGACAAAATAATCATAATCTCCGACCCCAAAAACCCCCACATACCAATTTTGAATAGAATTGGACCATAATCACAAAACTCGTCCGCCATTTTGGAGCCCCATTTCGAATCCTTCAATTATGACAAAATAATCCTAATCTCCGACCCCAAAAACCCCCACGTACCAATTTTGAATAGAATCAAACCATAATCACAAAACTCGGCCACTATTTCAAAGCCGCCATCTTGAATTTTTCAATTTCAACAAACGAATCATAATATACGACCCCAAAAACCACCACATATCAATTTTGAATGGAATCAGACCACAATCACAAAACTCGTCCACCATTTTGGAGCCGCCATCCTGAATTTTTCAATTTCGATAAAAGAATCATGATCTCCGACCATGAAAACTCTTAGATACCAATTTTGAAGCGAATCGGACCATAATCACAAAACTCGTACGCCATATTGGAGCCGCCATTTTGTTTTTTTTCTCACACAAAAAATTCTTAATGCATTGTCACCGGAATTATGTACACGTGCCGAATTTCAAATCATTCGGACGTCTCGAAGTGGGTCAAAATCGCGCCCCAACGAGTCGGTTACAAACAAACATACAAGTGAAGCTAATATAAAGCGTGTAAAAGGATGATAAGCAGTGGGTAGTCCATCAGTTTTCATGAAATAGAGTTAAGAACATTTGGAGGCATAATAAGACATCTGATGTGTGTAGTAGAACTCAGGGGTACAATCTGATTCCCGTGTCATCAAATCACTGCGGGATTTTGTTCGTAGAAAGTCTAATCTGTGAACTGAAATCTAGTTGTCCACTCGTCTCAGTGGAGCTGCCTTGGTGACCAGAAGATAGATATTGCCCTCATTGGAAACCCACATCACCACCAGAGGCGCTATTCAACGTCACCATCTCATTAGATCAAGGTACATATTATAGATGTCACCTCCACTCGATTTAAACCACGCTGTGAATCCCGAATTTGTGGATTCAACATAGATATTACCTCAGATTATAGAACAAATTCGAGTCATTTGATACTGAGGGTATTTTGTTAATTTCTACAAAAATGCTTGATTTTGAGGAAAATGGGTTCTCGAAGAACCATCAACACACTGAGGTACTCAGAAAAAATACTCAGAATTTCGGGCTTCCAGAGCCTTCTTGGATACAAAAGCTCACGCGTTGTCTGAAATAATATTATAATTATGAAAAACTAAAATTGATACACTTATGGTGATAAATCGATAGTCACCATCTTGCTGTTTCAGGGTACAGATCATAGGTGGCGCTCCTTCGGAAGCGGTTTCATTGATTCCACAATGAATTCACAATGAATCTATAATTTCCTACAGTGGCCGCCACGAAGGAGTCTAAAAGGAGATAGATAGTATAGTTTCCTTGGAGCAGATGTCCCCATGATATCAATTTCAATCTAAAATTCAAAGAGATATTATATGCACTCATATCAGAGATGTTTATCAACAGTATCTATTACCCAACCGGGCAACTCATCGGAAATTTTGCTGATATTTTGTTTAGAATATTCGATTCTTAGATACCCCTACCTCTGTTTGTTTTAATTGTAGACTTTCAAAAATGGATTGGGATAATTCTAATGGAATACATATAGGACGAAATTTTGCATTGGGTTACATCACTTGACAGGTGATATAAATATCAATTTACTCTCGAATAATAGTGCGAAACTACATAATAACCGGAAACCAGAACTCCTAAATTAACATAAGGAAATATAAATTCGTGAGTGAATCCTGCCATCCACCCGTAAGACACTTCCGCCTATGCATCAGAAAACCACAAATCACAACATTCCCCTAAATTCTACTTTTCATCTGAAATGTCTTTGACTATTTTTGTTTCTTTAGATTTCCCCAAATGAAGAGTTCAGAATCTGAAAAATTACTCTCAGCGCATGGCTTATAAAATACACTTGATATTGTACACTCATCTTGGCAATGAACTTCTAGTTCCGAGTGCTGAATTGTTAATGCACCCAAGGTTCCAAAATACCAAAAAACGGATTCAATAAATATCAAATAATAATTAAATAATAACATATCCATACTTTGAAATATATACACAATAATTTACAATATAAAAATATCCCTGATTTAAAACTGAAACAAAAAATATCTAACAATACCGCTGAAACGCCAGAAAATTTTGTGTTAGGAAGTTTTTATTAGCCAAACTATCCATTTCTGAGGAATCTTCTGAAACAGGTTGATTTTAAACCTCAATTTGCCACATTTATAAGGGAAAAATAGATACACAGGGTGATCCACGTTTGACTAATGATGTATTCAACATTTATTTCAAATGGAACACCCTATATATTATTTATTTTTTGAAATCCCCATGGAAAGTTGATTTCAAAAATATATCACACATAGGGTTGGTATACAGTGCGTCCGTTAAATTCAATGCTCTCGTAAAGTAGTGGATAAATTCGTAAGAAATTGAAGGAATAATTTTTGAAAAGCACGCTCGAAGCCGCCGTATTTCATTTCCATGTGGGCATTCTTTCAAATTCAATTAATAACGGAATGTGAAAAGATGATTATGAGTATGGGTGAAACGAAAATAAAATAAGAAAAACAATTTTGAAATATGAAAATACTAAATTTAATGGCAATGATAGCACCAAACAACAATCAAATTTAATTTTCAAATTGTGCACCGTTTGCTATCTGCCAGTAGCCAAGACGATGAATGAATTCTTTTTGAACATTGTCAATAACGTCAGGAGGTATATACTGTATCTTGTGACGAATTCTTGCTTTTGAATCTTCCAAATTATCTGGCCTTTTAACAAACACTTTACTCTTCAAGTATCTCCACAAGGAATAATCAAGTAGTGTCAGATCTGGAGATCTAGTTGGCCACTCAATCGATCACCTTCTCCCTATCCAACGATTCGGAAACACCACATCTAAATAGTCGCGGACAGCTGCTGCATTATGGGGGGATGCACCATCTTGTTGGAAGAATAAATCTTCATAGGGCTAGAACCATGAAAAATAAGAATAAAAGTTGTTTCATAGGAGGTTGAGATTTCAAATCTGAATATTGTTCCTTCCCATTAACTTTTTCGATTGGACATATTTGATTATGTCGAAAATAAAGGTAGTTTACTCCTGATCAAAATTCCTATTTTTCTATCCTGTACACCGGTCAGAAATTCAGAATTTCGACAACTGGAATGAAATTTTTTCGCAATGCACCAATTTTTATCAAGAATGAAATTTTCTGACAAATGGATAATGAAAAAAATTTCCCATATTATGCAAACTTTTTGAAATAACTTATGTATGTAATTCAACATTTCAGACTTTCATTGAATATTTCTATAACCCATCAATGTTGGAGAACCATTTTTTATCACGCAATTTCTATTATTATTATATTTTTTTCATTATGTTCTATCATGACTTAATAGTATGACTACCGATTAGTTCTGAATCAATTAATCGATTCTCGAAAAGAAGCTCACATGGCGAACCTTTAGGTTAGTAGCTGATTCAATTTCTGAGTATTGGATATCATTGGAACATAAATTTCAACACATGATAATTTTTACTAGCTCACTTGTTATCACGTCATAAATCCTGTACATATCCCTTGATAAGTATTTTCAAATAAATGAGAGATATCACATGCCGGTTGATTAAACATCAACAGTTCGCGATAGCGAGTGCTATAAACACAACAGCAAAACCATGGCAGGTGAGTAAATTCATTTCATACATTATTTTTTTGCTGTGAAATGTTTCTTCTATCAATTTGCCTAAGGTACTGAAAGCATTTTGCAAGTGCCATTCCTATCACTGCGAGAAAAACAATTGAATAAAAAGAATAGAAATCGCGTTCGGATAGGATTTCAATTTCGGAAAAATCTGGCACCAATCGGTAATCGATAATTATTCGACATCTCAAATCTGAATGATTGAATGAGATGACCTCCAATGATTGAGATTAGTTTTGTGTACCAATGACCATTCAGAAAGTGGACCCTAAGTAATGGTAAATTAGCTGTGGCAACGAATGTGGAACTGGTTTGTGTTGATTTGTTGAAAATATAAACAGGATGTTCATGAAATCAGATGTGGAATCATCTGCGACTTAGAGATAAACTTTAGTCACTATCTTCCATCGTCAAGATAACCTCTTGTGGGGTATTCATGTTGAAAAGGGAAACATTCCCAATTAAATATTGATAGAAATATTTTTCTGTGAATTGAAAAATCCACGATTAAAAGAAGTTATTTTTTGTGAATGTCTAACAGAAAACAACTACTTTCCCGGCTAAAGCCACGCTGGACATTGAACTACATCTGATAGATATTCTGAAAAGGCCCTAACTCAAAAGAAAAAATCTGAAATTGAGAATTTGCATTTTCATTCAGATAGTCATTTGATTGTCTATTCCAGTCTTAATTAAGAACTCATAAAGATGAATGAGGCAAAGAAGAATGTTTTCCAAAAGAGAGTACTCACCAGAAATCATTCGTGAATTGGGAATGTTTCCCTTTTCAATATGGTTTGTGTTGTTTCTAATGGTTATAATTTTTTTTTCATGGAAATCACCCTTACAGATTCGACTCCAAGACGCATATGTCTTACTTCACAAAAAAAATCACTCCATTAGCACAACTTCCAAAAACTGATAATGCGATTTATAAATGAAAAACTGACGTGGCGTCATTTTTATTATTTGTTATTTATTTTTTAAATTTAGTCTCTCCTATTTGATTTCATATAACATGGTATGTAACCAAACCAAACCTCTTATGAGTTATTCGAAGTTTTAGGACAAAAGTGACGAATACTCTTGAATTTATAAGTCGAATATTATACCGGTTGTGTAAAAACGTCAAACTTTTTTTTATCGAATTTTTTTCCAAGAAAAACGTTATTTATAGTTGAAATCTATCTAAAAAAATCACCAAATTTCTGGTTCACTTTCCTATAGCCAAAAATCTGATATTTGTTTCAATATCCCGTCATTTAAATTAATTTCTTGCCAACGCTTTCTATTGAAATCTATCAACGGAATGTTAGATTACAACTGAAATAAAAAATCGGCAAAACTGAATTTTCTTAGATGTATTTCGTGACCATTGGTTTGGAACCAATCCTTGAATTTGGCAACCAAAACCTCCCAATTTTAAACCAATAGTTTTTATCTGTCTTCGATAACATAAAAGACTAGCTTATGCCCGCGGCTTCACCCGTGTGGAGTTCGAAGTCATAACTGTATTCGCTTTTTTTCCATGACATGACATCGAAACTAACGAACCCCCTCCTCCCCATACAAACTTCTAACTCCCATTTCACCCAATTCACTCCCATTTCACCCATTTAGGGGTTGCATTTTCAGAAACATTGAGCCACGTATTTCTTTATTTCTGACATAGATCTTAATACAGATTTATATCACCAAAACTTTGAAACTAATGGTACTCTTATACGAATTTTCAACACTCATTTCAGCCAGTATATGGTTGAGTTTTCAAAATCCCTGAAATATATTTTTCATCATTCGAAAAGAAGAACCCAAATATCGATTTCCATCACCTTAATTTGAAAACTAACGGTACTCCTATACAAACTCCCCCCCCCCATGTTATGCTAGCATTTTCAAAAACCTTGGAATACGCATTTCTTTATTGGTAACAAAGAGCCCAAATATCAATTTCCATGTTTCGTTGCCGGTATTTTCACGTACAGTGCTTCTCAAAAGTCCGCTCCCCCCCTCTTATTTTTGGAACGATTATACATAAACAAGTGAAATTTGGAAAGCAATTTTAAAGGTTGTAAACTCCCCTACTAGTGATGATAGATGACGAAATCGTCGAAGATGACGTCACAAGGCCATTGTGACCAATAATTTTAAATGGAACCCTACGGCAAGCGACACCTCTTTTAAAAGGTATCGAAAAAACCTATTCAATGATACTAATTTTGTTTGTGTTTATGACAGTTTTGGCAACTCACTTTTAAAAAACGCAAAGCTGTGATGAATGAAATCAGTTAATACTAAAATTCAAAATTCAAGCTCCGCCTCTGGATAGTTGTCAACGAAGCTGACGTTTTTGTTAGTCTCCCTAATTTGACGTTTTTGTAATTGTTCAAGTTTTTGTACATTTAATAATTTGTGTATTGTTGATCGAACGTTTAACTGTTTAAGCAGCTATTGGTACTTTCAATATTTTTGTACATTTCAATGATTTGTTAAACTGTTGTGAGCCGAACGTTCAAGTGCTTCAAGAAGCGAAATGGTACATGCTTCGGGTGATAAAGTAGCAGCGATCCTAATTCTTGGTGAAACTGGACAAAATATTCATGCAGCAGAACGCATTTTTAATGAGAGGTTTCCTGATCGTCCCGTTTCGAGGACTTATTTGAGGAAGCTTTCTCGTAAGTTTGAAACAACGGGTAGAATTGATGATGCGAAACGATCTGGCTGACCACAAATTTCTGATGAGAAAAAAATTGATATACTGACAAAAGAATTAGTTAATCCTACTTCTTCAACAACTCACGTTGCATCTACCTGTGAAGTCAGTCGAAGTACAGTACACAGGGTGTTGAAAAAAAAGACAACTTTCATCCATACAAATTAAAAATGTTTCATCAACTCTCAGACGACGACCCAGACCGAAGACTAGAATTTTGTTAAAATATGGAAACCAAAATCAACCAACAGCCAGACTATGTCAAAACAATTTGTTTCAGTGATGAAAGTACTATCTATCTAAATGGAAATGTAAATACACAGAATGTGAGGTATTGGAGTGACACAAATCCCCACCTTTTTCGTGAAACACATACCCAATTTCCCCAGAAGGTGAATGTTTGGGTGGGTATCCTGGAAAACCACATCGTTGGGCCTCTTCTTTTAAATACTCATTAAACTGGTGAGGTTTTACTGGAGCTGTTGCGAAACGCAATAGAACCGTTAATCCTTGAAATTTTGGAAGATAATCCAGGTGAATTCGGCAATTAGGAAATAACATTCCAACAGGATGGTGCTCCTCCACACCGGTGAGACGGTATTTGGATGAGGAGTATCGTGGTAGATGGATTGGACGACGAGGTTCAACGGAATGGCCAGCTCGATCACCGGACCTCACACCTTTGGATTTTTTTCTGTGGGGGTACCTTGAATCGAAGGTTTATGCCACTGAACCTGACAATATTGACGTTTTGAAACAACGTATTGTTGTAGAATGTGAGGCTGTTTCCGCAGACACATTTGCAAAAGTACGAGAAGAGTTTAAAAATAGGATATTTCACTGTGAGGAAGTAAATGGAGGTCACTTCGAACAATTTCTTCGAGTAGATACTGATTCTCAAATCTGTAATTAATATCATACTGAATGGAATTTGAATTTTAATGTTTACTAATGAGCCATTAAAACTGCCATAAACACAAACAAAGTTAGTATCATTGAATAGGTTTTTTTGATACATTTTTAAAGAGGTGTTGCTTGCCGTAGGGTTCCATTTAAAATTATTGGTCACAATGGCCTTGTGACGTCATCTTTGACGATTTCGTCATCTATCATCACTAGTAGGGAAGTTTACAACCTTTAATATTCAGTTTCTAAATTTAACTTGTTTGTGTATAATCGTTCCAAAAATAAGAGGGGGGAAGGGGACTTTTGAGAAGCACTGTATATCCAACCATTTGGTTAGCCCTGGTCGATAAAGCAGCCAAACAGTACTTTTTCTTTCGAAAATATTGAGTTTTCGAACTGAAAACTTATTATTTTTGAAATGAAGTACAGTTTTATCGAAATTAATTACTCAGGGATAGTTAAGCTTGCTAACAGAATTGAAATGAGTTCAGTAGTTCCAGAGATCAGCTCCTGCATACAAACAACAAACAAATTTTACCTCTTAATTATTTTGGTATAGGGTGTGGACTGGGAGCATGGGGTAGAAGTTCAACGTGCAGCACCGCAGAGGCGAAATCGAACAAACTGGTCCAGACAGTATCACTTATCCCCATTTACCGCTGTGATAAAGAGGGTGTCAACAAAGTGTGATAGTTTTCGGTCGCAAACGTCAAAATGGCATTCGTGTTGTGATTCGGCAGTAGGCCAATCTCAATAGAGATGTTCTGCTCTATTGATACTGTGACAAAAATACTACCAGGAAACCGACTGTACTATCATACGGAAGAGGGTTTGCAGTTATATCCTGTTATGTTTCCTAATGGCAACTGTCATTGCTTAATTTGTTGAAAACATTTAAAAGCAATTTTTTTGAAAAAAAATTCTGACGTGTAACTTAAAAACCACTGAAGCAATCTCAATTCTCTCTATGGAGAATTGTAGAAAAATAAAATTAAAAAAAAATAGCGCTTACGCGACTCGATCGGATTATTAGTGACGGGGAAATCCTAGAAAAACCGGAAAAAATTAGCTTAAAAAAAATCATAACTCCGCCACTTTTCAAAATGTAGTGCAGGCTTTCTACGACATTGTAGTGATTAATTTGTACTTCATGTGTGAAAAATTCAGGCACTGTCGAATCATTAGTTTGGCATAATTGCAATCTGATTTTGTTATGCACTATATTGCAGCAGATCTGGATGCGTCATAGGTGATCCGATTCCAATTTTTCAAAAAGATTTCGAGAGTAGAAGTATAGTACTACAAAACGCATATTCTCATTTTGCGTTGAAATGCTGCAAAATAGATGAAAAATACTTACAAACATCACCGAAAACGGGCGATTGCGTGAAAGCGGCTGAGTAGTGGGGGTAGAGCAGCAGACGCGGGGAAGCATATGTATAATTCGCTGAGCCCGTTATGAATCTGCTGCTCTACCCCCACTCCTCAGCCGCTTTCATGTACCCGCCCGTTTTCGGTCATGTTTGCAAGTATTTCTCACCTATTTCGCAGCATTTTAACGCAAAATGAGAAGAGTCATTTTGTAGTACTACAATGCAACTCTCAAAATCTGTTAGGACTATTGGAATCGGACCAACTATATGACGCATTCAGGTCTGCTGCAATGAAGTGCATTGAAAAAATCAATTGCAATTATGCCAAAACTAATAATCCAACAGTGCCTAGGTTTTTTACACATAAAGTACATATCATACCATGTCGTGGAGAGCCTGCTTCAAAACTTGAAAAAGGGCGGTGTTATGAATTAAAAAAAAACAGTTTTTTCCGGTTTTCCTTCGTTACAAAATCAGATCGAGTCTTGCCTAGGCTCATTTTCTTGGCATTTTGATTCTCTGCAATTCGTATCGAGATTGCTTCATTAGTTTTCAAATTTTTTTTTTTTTTTCCAATTAAAAAAGTCAAAAACGATAAAGAAATAAAAAATTCTTTTAAATAATCTGTTGAAAAACAATCATTACAGAATACAAATATATAATAGTATAGTATATAATAATATAATATATGCTAATGTATATAAAAAACAGAGTGTATAGACAAAAAACAGTGTATAAAGAAGTATATAAAGGACATTGTATAAAAGTGTACATAAGTAGGTGGTTATACCAGGTTACAACACATATATTCCGGAACCGAATAAAAAGACCCGTTAACTAAAAATTTTCGAACTTCATATTTGAATTTGTTCACATTTGATAATATTTCAAGCCTAGAGGGTAAGTGGTTGTATGACTTGATCGGCAAAACCAACGGACTGTTAGCCACAGTTGACAAACGATGGGATGGTATATTGATATTGAAGTTTTGCCTTAAGTTGTGTACCATATTTTCACGAGACTGGTTGAGAATAGCTGGGTTATTTTTTATATATAATATGCAATTATAAATGAAGAGAGAAGGGAACGTTAAAAGCTCAAGTTGTTTAAACAATTGGCGACAGGAAAACGTCCTGGGTTTGAACATCATGTTACGTACAATCTTTTTTTGTTGAATAAAAACTTCATTAGACCTAGAACTGTTGCCCCAGGCTAGAATCCCATTATTCATGGTTGAATAAACGTATGAATAATAGTACAATTCCAAGAGATTATGATCAATTCTTGATCGAAGTTGCCAGATTACAAAACAATGTCTCGCTAATCTTTTTAGAACGTTATCGATTTGATACGTCCATGAAAGTTTAGAGTCTATTAAGACTCCCAAGTATTTTACTACTTGCTTTTGTTCGAAAGATTCATCATGTAATTTTATTATAAAACTTTTATTTAAATCCTTCAAGGAGAACATAATTAATTCAGTCTTGTTTTGATTCAATATAAGGTTGTTCTTTTGACAATAATTATTGATATAATTTGCGGCCTCAGTACATGTGTTGTTCAGATTTGCTAGTGATTCCCCAGAGCAGGCAACAGAAGTGTCATCTGCGTATAACGATATGTGAGTTCCAGACATATTTTTGTATGTTATATCATTTACAAAAATTATAAATAACAGAGGCCCCAGCAAACTCCCCTGAGGGATGCCGCTGCTTACCGCTTCTACTTCAGAGTAATACGAAATATCGTTAAGTCGTAATCTAACACGTTGCGTACGATTTGATAGAAATCCCTCAAGCCACTGTAAAGCATTTCCTCGTATCCCATAGCTTTCCAACTTTTGAAGTAGGAGTTCGATGTTAATTACTTCGAATGCTCTCTGTAAATCGAAAAAAAGACAGGCTGCAAACCTACTTTTATCTAAGTTTTGAAGAACTTCATGATTGCTTGATTGGTAGACATTCCCCTTCTAAAACCGAATTGAAAGGGACTGAAAAATGTATTATTATCAAGAAATGTCACCAGTCTCTGGTAGAATGCTTTTTCAAAAACTTTGGAGAATACTGATAACAATGCCACCCCCCTATAATTAGAGATATCGTGAACGTCCCCTTTTTTATGAATTGGTTGAATGATTGCTATTTTCAAAATATCAGGGAAACTTCCTTCTGAAAATGAATCATTAATAAGCTGAGTAAGAGGACTAGCGATATAAGTTGCCACATGTTTTAATAAAGAGCATGGTATATTATCAGAACCGGAGGAATTTTTTTTTGTTACTGCTATTATAATGTGATATACCTCCTCCTCTGTGTATGGTGCTAGAAAAAGTGATTGAACATTTATTCTAGCATTGGAAATTTCAGGTAAGGGCATATTTTCCGTTAGCTTTTTTATCGAGTTGATTGAAAAATTATTAAAACTTTCAGCAATCTCATTTGGATTGCAAAGTTGTTTGTTCGTATCGTCAATAAAAAACTCTGGTAGCTTGGCGACCTTGTTTGTATTTATTTCATTTTTTATTATTTGCCACGACGTTTTTGATTTATTATTTGATGTCATAAACAAACTGTTGTTATAGGCTCTTTTAGATTCAGCAATTCTCTTAGCATGTTCTCGTTTCCGATTCTTATATTCGTGATGAATATTTTCATTTTGGGAGATCTTATACTCTCTAAATTTATTTCTCAATAAGCGACCTTCATCAATTATTTCTGGAGACAACCAAGGTTTCCCCCTCTTATTCTTTTTTGCAGAATATTTTTCTAAAGGAAAACAGTATAGAAAGTTTTCCATAAAAGTATTAAGAAAACTGTTAAATTTATTTTGAAAAGAGTCATTGATCTGTATACAAGGCCATTCGATATTTGAAAGTTCATTTTGGAATTTATTTATATTTTCCTGTTTGTTGAAAAAACGTTTATATACTATTGGCTCATTTTGTTCCTTAATTTCTAGATATAGAGAAATAATCTGCATGAAATGGTCTGAAATATCACTATAAATAACATCTGCATCAATTGCGTTGGGATCTACACTGCTGAAAATATTATCAATTGTGGATTTGTGGTTATTTTGAATACGTGTATATTCATGAATTGTTTTATGAAGTCCAAATGATAGAAATAAATTCTCCAAAAAGTTTGCTTCTCGACAATTGGGATCGTCAAATTTGACATTGAAGTCCCCACAAAAAAAATGTAAAGCATTAGATTTGGAATCTAATGTTTTTGTCATCAATTCCGTCAGTGATTCAGTGAATACATCAAAGATTCCTGTAGGTGATCGGTATATACAGCTCACTATGATAGAAATATTTGATAATTTCACTTCACACACGGCAAATTCAAAATTTTCCTCAGAATTTAAAAAAGTCATCGTTTTAATACTCTTAAAACTATCATTATTTCGTACAAAAATTGCGACTCCACCACCAATACTGGTGTCTCTGCAAAAGTAGTCAGCTAACTGATACTCTTTCACATTTCTCAGTAAAATTTCATCATTTTTGCACCATGTTTCTGAAACACAGATGATGTCCGGAAAGTTCAGTGATTCTAATAAAAGTTCTAACTGGTCCGTTTTATTCCTTAGGCTCCTAACATTGATGTGGCAAACTGAATATGATTTACCGGAGTTTGAACTTGATTTTAATTCATTGCGTCCGCTTTTATTTTCCTGCGGTATAAAAAACGGCTCACATAAGATCCATGAGGCCATATTTTTGGTTCCATGGCTTTCTCGAAGTTAGTTGCTAATATTCTAACTTTGAAAGAAGAATATATTGAAGTTGAGACTAGGAAACATAACATTATATAACTTCCGTATGATGGCACAGTCGAGTCGGTTCGCTTGTAGTATTTTTTTCACGGAAAAATCTCTATTGATTGATCTACAGGTGGAGGTAGCTTCGTTTCAAAGAGCGGACCAGTCTCGAAAGTGCATGTAAATTAAATGAATGACAATGAACGAGTCGGCCGCAAATAACCTCGAAATGACGTGAAGGAAGTAAAAAAGGTCCGGATGACCACTGCTTCATTATAGGGTGCACAAACAGGCGTTCGAATGCAACTCCGGATACGAAATTTTATGGTTTTTCTACCGCAAACTATAAACGTGCCAAAGAAAAGAAGTTAGTGAAGAGAAGTCTGTTATTATTTTACACTAATTAACAATTGGTATTACTTTTCTGTTGAAAATTATTGACAAATTGCAATGAATGCAGTATTGATATTCACTTTCACGGTATATACTTGTCAATTCATAATTTATTTGTGCATATAGGGTTTGAAAAACTCGGTGACATCAATGTATTAGAATATATTTCCACATTGATATAAACAATTGCATTTTCCATACTAATGATTACAGTTATCTGAAAAAACATGTGTGAAACATATTTTTAATCATGCAATACACATTATTTTTTTTTTGGTCAAATTCTGACATGATGAATGATATGAAAATATGTGAAAATGTATGTATGTAAAAAAAAACAATATTTTCAATATATTTATTTATATTTCTTTCATATCTATTCATATTTCTTTAATGGATTTTTATTCGTGTAACTTTCTGCAACATTAGACATGTAAGTTTTCAATAAATTGTATCAATTGATTTGTGGAAAATATAAATAGGATGTTCATAAAATCAGATGTGGAATCATTTAATCATTTTTCAATTCACAGAAAAATTTTCTATCAATATTCAATTGAGAATGTTTCCCTTTTCAACTTGTTCAATTGTTCGTGAAAAATGTAAGGGTAATCAATCATACAATGCCAAAAAGCTTTAGGCTATCTCCCCCGCTCAACAATGGCCTCATCAATAATAAACAATAGTTATATGTCTACTAGCATATAAACCATACCGTTGGAGGGATAATATCTAAGTATAGCATGAACAACAATGCGAGTAGGAAACAACAACAATCAGAGTACCTATAATACAACACTGATACGCAATTAATGTAGTGCCTTCTAGCATGTGAGCCATATCGTATGGGTGATAATATCTCAGTTAAACATAACAACAAGCAAGTATAAACAACGTTTCGAAATTTTAAAATTTTCAAATTTATTCAATTCAAATAATCAATTACATAATAACCATTTCATGTGCAATTTTACATTCACCTAATTTTCGAGAATCACACCTGAGCATAAAATATACTTGTACTGTGCCAATTCTCTCAAATTTTATGATTACTTACGACTATAAAAAAATAAAAAAAATTATTTCGGTGCGGTTTGAGGAATCAAACAAAAATTCATGAGAAGGGGAGCAAAAGTTCATATTATAGATTATGTAATATATATATATATATATATATATATATATATATATATATATATATGATATATATTAGAGTGAGAAAGTGAATGCAGTGAACCAAAGGAAAGAGTGAGAGAGGGTAATCCTGAATGAATACTCTTATGGAATTTTTGTGTGCTATGATTAATTTGCGTCAATTTAGTAGTAGTAGGGACTCAAAAGATATTGTTAAACACAGTTGCATTTCCAGCGAGGTATAATTTTAAACTTTTTTTTCAATTTGGGAAGTGTGTTTATATTTTTCAGAAGCGCTGGGAGCATATTGTAGAGTTTAGGACCAAAAAAGAAAACGAATCTCTGAGTGTGAGTCTTGTGAAACAATGGAAGTTGTATTTTATCGGTGAATCTACTTACTTTGGATTTGCATTGGTCATATTTTTCCATGTTTGAATAAATCCATGTCAGGCTTTGGAAAGTATATAAGGATCTGATGTTCAGTAATTCGGCGTCTCTGTATAGTGATTCACTTGTATGCAATCTGTGTTTCTTGAATATTATTTTTAATAGAGTGTTTTGCACTGTTTGCATGCAGGTCATTGAACTATAAAATGTTTCACCCCAAGCTATTATACAATACCGTATCACCGACTCTGCCAGAGATGTATAACAAATCATCAAATTCTTCCTATCTAAAATATCCCGTAGATTATAGAAGGTGAAAATGAGCTTTCTCAGTCTTTTTGTGACATGACTTATGTGTTCGTCCCACCTGAAATGCTGGTCCAGCATAACACCTAAGTATTTGATGGTTGAGGTCTTTTCTATTGTTTCACATGTGCATGGTTGATGTGAGTCGCATCTCGAACTTTTTATTTAATTTTATTTTTTGTGGCTGATCAGTGTTTTGCAGAGAAAATGTCATAAATTTCGTCTTGCTAACATTCAAAGTAAGTAAATTATAATCAAGCCATGTCTTAATCTTTTGGAGCCTGTCTTCAGCAAGTTTATAGACATTTTCCCATGATTCTCCTGTGTATACAATAGCTGTGTCATCAGCAAAGCAGATGAGGTGACCACAAAAGTCAGTCATTTCCGTGATACTGTTAATGTAAATGAGAAAGAGAACAGGTCCAAGCACAGTTCCCTGAGGAACAACAATTAACTTGCGTGATATGAAAAATATGTGAAAATGTATGTATGTAAAAAAGAAAACAATATTTTCAATATATTTATTTATATTTCTTTCATATCTATTCATATTTCTTTAATGGATTTTTATTCGTGTAACTTTCTGCAACATTAGACATGTAAGTTTTAATAAATTGTATCAATTGATTTGTGGAAAATATAAACAGGATGTTCATAAAATCAGATGTGGAATCATTTAATCATTTTTCAATTCACAGAAAAATATTTCTATCAATATTCAATTGAGAATGTTTCCCTTTTCAACTTGTTTCAATTGTTCGTGAAAATATGTAATCACCTCTAATTCAACAAAGTACTGATTTGTCGTCGCTGCTGCTTGGGCGTCGCGCATGCGTGGATCAAGGGTCCTCAAATAATGCCAAAAAGCTTTAGGCTATCTCCCCCGCTCAACAATGGCCTCATCAATAATAAACAATAGTTATATGTCTACTAGCATATAAACCATACCGTTGGAGGGATAATATCTAAGTATAGCATGAACAACAATGCGAGTAGGAAACAACAACAATCAGAGTACCTATAATACAACACTGATACGCAATTAATGTAGTGCCTTCTAGCATGTGAGCCATATCGTATGGGTGATAATATCTCAGTTAAACATAACAACAAGCAAGTATAAACAACGTTTCGAAATTTTAAAATTTTCAAATTTATTCAATTCAAATAATCAATTACATAATAACCATTTCATGTGCAATTTTACATTCATCTAATTTTCGAGAATCACACCTGAGCATAAAATATACTTGTACTGTGCCAATTCTCTCAAATTTTATGATTACTTACGACTATAAAAAAATAAAAAAATTATTTCGGTGCGGTTTGAGGAATCAAACAAAAATTCATGAGAAGGGGAGCAAAAGTTCATATTATAGATTATGTAATATATATATATATATATATATATATATATATATAATAAATATATTGGAGTGAGAAAGTGAATGCAGTGAACCAAAGGAAAAAGTGAGAGAGGGTAATCCTGAATGAATACTCTTATGGAATTTTTGTGTGCTATGATTAATTTGCGTCAATTTAGTAGTAGTAGGGACTCAAAAGATATTGTTAAACACAGTTGCATTTCCAGCGAGGTATAATTTTAAACTTTTTTTTCAATTTGGGAAGTGTGTTTATATTTTTCAGAAGCGCTGGGAGCATATTGTAGAGTTTAGGACCAAAAAAGAAAACGAATCTCTGAGTGTGAGTCTTGTGAAACAATGGAAGTTGTATTTTATCGGTGAATCTACTTACTTTGGATTTGCATTGGTCATATTTTTCCATGTTTGAATAAATCCATGTCAGGCTTTGGAAAGTATATAAGGATCTGATGTTCAGTAATTCGGCGTCTCTGTATAGTGATTCACTTGTATGCAATCTGTGTTTCTTGAATATTATTTTTAATAGAGTGTTTTGCACTGTTTGCATGCAGGTCATTGAACTATAAAATGTTTCACCCCAAGCTATTATACAATACCGTATCACCGACTCTGCCAGAGATGTATAACAAATCATCAAATTCTTCCTATCTAAAATATCCCGTAGATTATAGAAGGTGAAAATGAGCTTTCTCAGTCTTTTTGTGACATGACTTATGTGTTCGTCCCACCTGAAATGCTGGTCCAGCATAACACCTAAGTATTTGATGGTTGAGGTCTTTTCTATTGTTTCACATGTGCATGGTTGATGTGAGTCGCATCTCGAACTTTTTATTTAATTTTATTTTTTGTGGCTGATTAGTGTTTTGCAGAGAAAATGTCATAAATTTCGTCTTGCTAACATTCAAAGTAAGTAAATTATAATCAAGCCATGTCTTAATCTTTTGGAGCCTGTCTTCAGCAAGTTTATAGACATTTTCCCATGATTCTCCTGTGTATACAATAGCTATGTCATCAGCAAAGCAGATGAGGTGACCACAAAAGTCAGTCATTTCCGTGATACTGTTAATGTAAATGAGAAAGAGAACAGGTCCAAGCACAGTTCCCTGAGGAACAACAATTAACTTGCGTGATACAATTCAAAGACGAAATCCCGTGATGTGTTTCATCTTAATGAGGCACCATCGTCCATCGTATTGAAGATCCTGGTGATCATTCCCTTGAGCATGCTACCAGTATTCGAGATTGGTCATCCTGTAGATCATGAACTTGGCCACCCAGTACTCCCAAGTACTCAGAGGGGCATTGGTTTCTCATCACAAAACCAGAAACCAAAACCAGGGACCAGGAACCAGAATCCAAACCATGAACCAAAATCCAAGTCGATGAACAAGTCCAAAATCCAGGAACCCAAAGGGACGATTGGCCTTCATCAGAAAGTATGTGGAAAACTGAAACACAAATCCAAAAGATCCAAAATGTCCAAAAGGTCCCATAAAAATCAAAACAAAAAAAACCTATAGAAGGAAACACCAAATTAGAATTTTCCTTCCCATAGAAAGATATCAAAGAGCAAAATTACTTAACCCCATTGACTCACAGCACCGCGAAATAATAACTCTTTCATCACCCCCATGAAAATCACGATAATATATGATTCTAGATTCGAATACATCAACCCCAAATTGTCATTGATTCAATTGAATCACACAGTATCAGAATAACCATAAAAAGAACTTCTAAACACTAAGAGCATTCAGAATCATTTTAATTTCCTCTAGTGATCGTATCACTAGATGAAAATGACTTGATCGTATCACTAGATGATAATGACTATCGCAATTCATCATTTTATAATGATCTACGACTTCCAAAGTGGAATCATATTCACCTGAATTATTTCATAAAATCTACGCACTTTACTAGGTGAAATGTATCAATGCAACACTGCCCCGAATGGAAATTCAGTGACATTGGAACGTCACAAAATAAACTAACTTTCGGAAACAAAGAAAAATGGTACAATCACCCAAAATTTCGTGAGGTTGATGTGAAATTAACATACCCTGGCCGATAGGGGTTTTTCCCCTTGGCACATTACCACCAAACTGCGTCTCGTAGTTGAAAGGTTCCCGTTGAACAGGACACACTTGGACTTGACGCATCTGCTGATGAGGAAAAATTATTTTTCACCCATGATACAAAATAAAATAATTTACGAAGCCTTGTGAGGCATAGGCGAAACTAACACATACCTGTTACGTTTGATGTAACATGTCTCAGAAATCGGACAACGGCGTGGTGTGGCGTTTCAAATCCTCTGAAGAGTGCAAATACGGATAGATATGAGAAAATATGCCCGAAGGCACAACCAGTCTATCCAGAATTTGGTTCGAAAAATTTCCCAATGAAGGATTATGCGAAGATCACAAATTTTTCGAAACCAAAGCCACATGCACATAACTTTTACTTTTGACTCGCAACAACCGACAGAAAATGAAGTTTTCCTTCGACATCGAACACGTGTCATAGTTGATCAATCAACTCCGACCACCTCAAACATAGTTTGCACCCTTGCCTAAAGATGCCGCTTCTCCAGAGATTCCATCAGGATCTAGGACCTCCGTGTTTCATCTCGTGAAATACGCAACATATGCACTTGAACATGATGAACCCATATCAACAAACACGATGAAATAAAAGACCATCTTTCTCCAACCATCGATGAAAGCGTCGTCAAGTCTAGAGAAATAACACTTGGATGATTGGCAACATTGTATCACTGACCAACGAGATTCAATGAAACGAAATCCATTTCAGAGTTGGCAAAAAACAGTGGCGTATCACAATATCGTTTGCTAAACATGATATGATGCTACAAATAATTGATATGCCAAATGAAATGAAAGTATTGTACCATAGAACTAGTGAAGCTTATTTATTCCACAGGAGAATGTTCTGAGGTCAAAATTGAACGTTACAACTTGAAACGATCACCAATTCTGCTGTTTTTTTTCACTGAGTGTCACTATGTCGTCGGTAGTCCCTAGAAATAGAACACAGTACTGTGGACACGAGTTCTTGATAATTCTTCAAGGTACAATAAGATAAAAACTTGTTGAATTTTTAGTTGAGAATTATAGCTAATATGTTAAAATTATTTTTGAATAATGAATCGGATTTGCGTTCCATTGAAAATTATTAGTTTTAGATATAGAGAAGTTTCCATTTTGAAAAATTTCAAAATTACAATCTACTTAGTTATCGACTCTGGGGGAGGAAAAAGGGGGTTAACTGCCATAATTACCATAAGGTACGCCACTGATTCTGGTATTTTCCTAAGCATTGCACCTGTGATTGATACATCATACGAACAATAGGAAAATAAATCTATTTAATTTGTTTTTCATGGTCATAGCGATAAAAATGTGCTTAATAAATTCAGAATTGGAAAATATAGCGTGATATTGAAAAAAACATGCGTTGGTATCGGTATAATGATTTTTTATCCATACTGCGCTCCTTTTTGAAATTGGTTGAATCATTTTCCGATTTTAAAAGATCTTTATAGTTTCGACAAGTGCAACTTCATTTCTGTTCTGCCAACCTATGAAAGTTGAAGTTACTGACACAATTCCATCAAGGGAGTAGCCACCATAAAAATTAATTGTTCATTTCTCACTTATTGGTAAATAATCATTGACATTTTGAAGTTCCTAGTTAAAACTTCAAAGATGGTTTTCCTTTTCTCTTCATCTTGATTAGATTTTTGAACAGAAAGTTGTCAATTTTTTTCGATCAGAACCTTATTTCAATAGGTCAGTGGTCGAATGACATTTGTGACATATACCAAAAAATGATTCCGTCTCTATAACTATGTTGTAGTTCATAAGTTGCCTGAAAAGTTGTCATAACAATCGTTATCATATACGGAGATTCGAAGCTTTTAAATCGTTGTGCCAATGGAATTGAATTAATCTTCATTTCTGGAGTGTAATGTATCCAACTTTGAGCCGAACATATTAATGACCAAAATCTATTAGAAAATCAACGTCAGTAGCTTTGTATTCTTTCTCTGGAGAGAAAATATATTTTTTCCAGTAGAAATTAGCATTACACTGTTGGAATTGAATTCTAGATGAATTGATAGTTGTTTTTTTTTATAACGAAAAAATCTCTCTAAAATATATTCTCACGCTAAATTACTCGTAGATTTTGCATCATTTCAGAAATAGTCGATATTTACTCAGATACTAAAAAAAATATTGGTATGTCCCGTACCTCTCCTCCATACTATAGTAGAATATTTCTTGTACATTAACTCTGAAACCTCTAATAATTATATCATCAAGCATTTTCCTGATATTTTTTGACAAATATATGAATTTGATGGATATATGTGGTTGATATCGAAGGATAACAGGTATTATAAATGATGAGACGATATAAAAATACTAAGAAAATTATATAGCCTTTATAGTAATCCTAGTAAATACATTTCCATTTCTTATCTTATCACCTGTTAGAAGAATTGTGAACATGTGTATTTATTGACGGGTTATTTGCTCATTTCGATTGAGCAATTGAGTGGATACAGGCTAAAATTGAAACGACACATAGATTAGCAGGACGACACGCAAAATCGTAAAGTGTTCCACATTTTCATCCAATCCATGGAGAATAAACTCCTGATTCATGAACAGATCATAGGACTTGTTATGTTATATGCCTCTCAGTGTTCTGCAGCCTGCCTTGAACAACTTTAGACAAGTTGGACAGGATTAAGAACAAGGTATTCTGATTAATGGAGACATAAACTTCGTATCAGAATATTCGAAATGAGTACAAATTCAACAAATATTACATTCCTGAAAAATCGAGGACTGGAGAAATCACCGGACTAGAGATTCACAAACTCTCAAGGATACACAGAGGTATCACATATTAATCACTTTCCGGAAAATTGTTACCCAACCAAATCAAACAAACTAAAACATAAGAAAATCATTCGAATTGAACACAAATATTTTAACCATTTTTTTTTACTTTTTCTGGTAGATAATACAAATATGATAACAACCATGATATTTATCTCATACAATTCTATGAAAACCCAAACAAAAAAATCTCTTAACAAAAAAATTAACTGACGAAAGACGAAACTAAAAAGCAAAAAATTAAATGAACCTTTTTCGATTCAATAACTAAACTAATGTAAATAACTAATTTTGAGTCGGCGTCAAACAAACAAGCAAATTGATTACGTACATCTACCCAAACGGGCACACACGTGAGGGCACATGTCGTTGCGAGTTTTTGTTTATCGCTGGAGATCTCACGTTGCATTTTTATATTACTTTGTTTTGATCATTTTTAAATTGATTGTTTGTTTTGGCGCCGAATCAAAATTAGTTACTTACATTAGTTGAGAAGCTTACTTATTGAGACTGAAAAGGTTCATTTTATTCTTTGCTTCTTCGTTTTTCGTGGGTTAATTTGTTTTTTTTTTTTTCTATTTTATGGCTGAAGTCTACCTACCTTTTTAATTTGGATTACTTTCAAAATACTTACTTAACCACCTTACTTCAATTATTAACTGTTTTATACTATAACTAGCTGGTAAACCATCCTATAAACAAACTTCCAATCCCAATGAAACCCCCATTTCACTCCTTTAGGTGTTGAATTCCTCCAAAAAACCGAGGCACTTATTTTTCATTTGTAAGAAAGACCTAAATACCATTTTTCATTATCCTAACTTCGAAACTAACTCTGCAGACTTTCAATCATTTTACCTCTTAAGGGTTGAATTTAAAAAACCCTGAAACACATTTCATTTGTGAAGAAGAGCTCAAATACCAATTTCCATGACTCTAATTCCAAAACTAACTGTACTTTCACCCCCTTCTCGCCCACTTTTTCACCCCCCTTTAGGGATGGAATATCAAAAAAACATGCTGTCAAAATTTTCGCTCTTAGGATCAGCAGTTTGATCTGGGCGTTGCTCGTATATCAGTTAATCAGTGAGTCATTAGTCAGGACAAGTAATTACATTTGTAAATCGTTGACGAGATCTCTCTACTTCTTCTATCTCCATCATCAGATAATTCCGGACCTCAATAATATTGTAGTTCATCAGAACTGCATATGGTTTGCCAATTTCAATAGAATGGTTCAGAGGTGTGAAATAAATGAATCATCCTCTATATTACTATCCTAGGGGTGTACATTTTTTCAAATTCAGATGAGACCAACTCCCAAGCATACCCTATACAATAATAATCATCTAATCAGATAACCCAGTAAAAAAAAAAAAATCCTCGATTTTCCTACCATTAGGAGTGGAATATTTTTTCAAATTCAAATGGACCATCTTCGAGTATACCTATCCATTTTAAAAAAATCAAAATCAGACTACTCTGTGAAAAGTTATGCGTAGTCATACAAAAAAAAATAAGAGGACCTTTTTTTTCGTCGGTTAAAAATAGAACACATGTATAGGTTGTTTATCATTGTTTTTCCTGACAACTTTGATGGAGAGTATACAGAGCATTCTACTATAATGAAAATGAATATCTTAATATATTGAATGTATGTTTGATATAGCCCCTTCCAATGGGAATGTACATAGTAGGCAATATATCCAATTTGAGTTTGAGTTATGAGGTGATACTTTCCATTTCGTTTATGATATTAGATATCAAAGTTTACTCGCCCACGGAACTTCTGCAGCGGTCAGCCTGTTTCGGAATCACAGATGAAATATTCACGTGCCTCACTGCAGCACTGGAGGTAATGCTGCACCTTCCTCCACTGCACTTGTGTGAAATGAAAGAAGCAGAAGTGGGTGCCTTGAGACTGCACCAGACATCAAATTTGGAGGCTGGAAATCTGATTGAACAACTGAAAATTCTGGAAAATATTCTCATAGACACCAGGTACATGTCATCATATTTCATTCCAGCTAGGGACAACTTCGAAGTGAACTATGAGGTGGTTATAAACAACCACCATATATTCACAATGAGCGGGCCTCAACTTGAAAATAATGCATCAGAATGGTACACTGATGTTTTCAAGATAAATCAAAGGGCTGGTGTGAGAGTAACGGGATCCTAGTTTTAGGCTCTCAAAACCCTTAGGCAACGCCTCAACAGATCAGAAATCTATGCCATAGAAATTTGCGCCCAAGAATGCCTTGCAAATGGATAGATCAGACAATGAAGTGTGCCGTTACTGCGAGAACTCCCCTGAAACTGGAGAACACCAGCTTTGCCAAGCGCTGTTTGCAAAAGACTCAATGTTCCTCGAAGGAGTTTCACTAATGCGCTCAGACATCAGGAACTCAGTTTCCCAGGAAACTGATATGCTTTGCAAGCAGTCTCGGATTTCCGGGTTTCGAATAGCTGGAAGGGTAATGTACATGATACCTTATAGGTCGAGGAACGGAGAGGCTAAAGAGCCATTACTACCCCCCTACAATCTACGGAACTTCTGGATGGCAGTTCTCATCTTATTCCTTCCAAATTTTGTTGAGTTTTTCTCCCCTAAAAGTAGAAATCAAACGTTGACACTGAAGTTGCGTTCTTTATCAGTCGTCTTGCTCGTGATCACAAACTATGAGTGAATCCCTGGTAGTGATAACGAATTATTCTTCCTCACTTTTGAATTTCAATTTTTACAGCATATTATTGGGTTGATACATTCGCAAGATCCGGAGGTGTCCCATCCACAGCACTCCACGGAGGAGTTGATATTGATGGAGCGGAAATTTATGTCGGTAGGGCTTTCCACGAAGGGGACTGGATTCCAGCAAAAGTAATTCCAAGCAAGAATGTAGCTTACGTGGCATATGGTGGAGGGGAACACGCTAAGGACCAATATCAGGTACGGAATACAATAATATGTCCATGAATGGACATTGTTCTGAAGTTGTCAGGACAGAAGTGACAACAATATTAACAAAATCAATGCAATATCTACACATTGTTGGTTATTTCACGTCAGTGGTATCAGACTGATTCGTGAAATTCCTTAAGCTTGTCAGTGTTGGGCTGCTATGAAGCCGTCATTTATCTTCCGACAGGTTCAGTCCAAAGGGCTCCTATCATATACCGGAGGAATTCTCAAAATTTTTGGTGTGCTAAGATTTTGACTACCCCATAAAAAGTGTCTATGGATATCGCAAATCGGTTGACTAGTTTCCAAGATTCTCTACAATTCCAAAAAATTACAAACATATTATTTTTTCCGCAAGTACTATGCCCCAATGATCCAACGATGGGAAAAACATACAGTGCGGTCCATAGGTACGGAATAAATTCATTTTTAGCTCAATTATGTATTTGTTTGAAAAAACATGAAACGCGTCGATTTCTATCGTCAATTTGACAATTTACAGTATGAAAATATTATCCCCTTCTTGCACCCCCTCTGAATCAAGAGCACCCCCTCAAAAAATTTAAATGAGAAGAAATTAACAACATTACCCCTCAGGTCCTACAAAATGTTGTACGATATTTCCAAGATCGACTTGCTTATTGTCAAGAAGTGAATATTCAATTTATTTGTAAAATGAATTGAAAAATACTTCACATTATGTGACATTCTACGTAAAGTATGAAAATTTTACATTTTCAAAATGAATTTTCTCAGTTATGATTACACCAAATTTAAAAAACTTAACATTGCTGAAGAGAGAATGAAGATCCCTTTCGAACAAGGTGCCACACGCAGTACTATTATTATCAGTCTGCGATTAAATCGAAAATATTTCTATAATATTTGCGTGAAAGTTCGTACAGTTGTACTGAAGATCAATCTCTGTGCTAACATTCTGTAAGTACAAGCAATTTCATTTACATTCCTGTGAATAAAACATACGGTACGTTCACTATAACCTCCAAATCAAAACAGCGATACATCCCGGTACCAGCTGGTCCACGATATGACCTTTAGGAGGACAGGTCCGCACTCAGCTATTACACCCTAAGTTTCCTGGATGACAGACAATCCATATGAGACTCCTGACTACAGGAGCTCTCAACATGAAAACAATACCAATAAAACATATTCCGCCGCTTTGACAAAACAGCAATACCCAACCAAAGATCAAGCTATTATTTTTTCGTCGGTAGAAGGAACACGATTACAGGATTATCTAATACCCTTAGGAGAAAAAATTAACCCAAGAAACATCTTATTCTCATCACGACTTTCTAACAACCGAATATGCATGTACCTGTCTAACAAAGAAACAGTAGACAACTTTATGGAAAACAAAAATGGCAGTATAATTATAAATGGTGAAACACTGAAAGCCCGAAGATATATCACCCCATCTGAAAGATTAGTCCTATCCAACGTATGTCCTATGATCCCTAACGAAGTACTCACCAAAGAACTGGAAAAACGTGGTCTCAAACTCCTTTCCCCAATGACTTTCCTCAGAATCAGCTCCTCCCTCCCAGAATACAGTCACATATACAGCTTCAGACGACAAGTTTTCATAAACCCAGAACAATGTTCAATCATCCCAGACTCTCTAGTTGTAAACTTCGACGACACATCCTACCGAATATTTCTCTCACAGGACAATCTCATATGTTTTCCTGCAAGAAACAAGGCCATACCGCGGCACAGTGTAAAACCACCCCAACTCTGTTGATCCCACCAGTTCGAAACATTTCTGAACAACCTACTATACCCTCTGAACCCGAGAATGAAAAAAGGGGAAAACGCATCACAGAATAACAAACGATATCACGAAGCAATTGTCACTCCACAGCAACAGCTACCATCCAACCTGAACAGAATGATATATTATCTCCAAACCTTTTCATAAAACCAGCAGACAAAATACCAACCATTAAAAAGCCTAAAACTAGTAAGAACTTCACTTCTGCCAATAAACTAGTTGAACCAGCGAAAGATTACATAACCACTCACTCACCATCGTTCATTCTCAGTTTCACCCAAATTACAGATCTATCCGACGATGTTTATGGATCCTCGGAACCCATAAATATAATAAAGAATTACACAACTGATTTCACTGCCTTAATTGACATGCTTACCAAAATATATCCACTACTCAAAGAAAGATCTATAAAAGCAGATGCACCAAACTCAAAAAGAAATTACTAGCACATCTTCAAATCGAACAAGACGATAACCACTCCGATCTCGAAAGTGATTCTTCACAGGACACGACCTATTAAAAACGAACGAATAACTTACCTGAATTTTCGAATTAACATTCAACAATATAAAATCCTTCTCCTCAATACTGCAGTGGAACATCAACGGCTACTATAACAACCTTCCAATGCTTCAAATTCTAATATCAGAACAGAAAACAGATATCATATGTCTTCAAGAAACAAATTTCAAGCGCGAAAATGAAACAGTTTTAGAAACTTCCGAAATTTCTGTAAAACCTAAGAACCGTCATAGAGCAAGCGGAGAGTCGCAATACTGGTAAGAACTCCATAGAAGCAGACCTAATACCAATTGAAAGCAATATCGAAGCAATAGCAGGAGAATAGAGGAAAGGCTCCTATTAGTATTTGTAGTATATACCTACCACCAGGAGAGTAATCGAAAACAAGAGTTAATACATTTATTTGAACAAATTCCCGAACCTCGGATCATAGCTGGTGACTTCAATGCTTTCAACTTCTCATGGGGATCATCTCGTATCGACTCGAGGGGACGAATCATCGAAGAAATCATAGAGCAATTCAATTTATCTCTTTTGAATGACGGCAGACCTACAAGACTCAATATACAATCGGGGAATCAACACCCTGACCTTACTTTATGTGATCCTAACACTTTACCGAAATTATCATGGGACAGATTAGACTATACTTATAGCAGTGATCACTATCCCTAGTAGTCACCAATAGTGAAGCAACTCCTAATAATTACGCCCATTCTCCAAATGGAATACAAAACTGCAGATTGGGATAAATTCTCCCAAATAGTAGACTCAAAAATTCGGTTTTGTGAATCCACCACGAACATCGATGAATCCTTGATAATTTCTTGAGGGTAATCATAAAACAGCCGAACTATCAATCAAAAAAACGCAAAACATAAAACACCACAAGCCAGTACCATGGTGGAACAAAGAGTGCGAACAGTCCATTAAAGCAAGTAAGAGGGCTCTCAATAAATACAAGAGGAACCGAACCCCAGAAAACCGACTAGAATTCATGGGCTCAGGGCTAAATCTCGACTTATTGTGAAAATTCCAAACGTCAATCTTGGAAAATTTTGTCTCAACAATAAATAGCTCAACACCTATGACTGAGGTCTGAAAATGTCAAAAAAAATTTCAGGGATGAACACCTGCAGTAAAATAAACCTACTCCGAACGCCTGATAACATGACCTCCGATGATTTTGAAATCGCGGAAGAATTAGCCAGGACCTACAGGAACAGATCCCGTTTAGATGACAGAAACGCTCCATCCACTAGCCAGATGATTGAAGCACCAGAAGGTGAAAAATTGGCGATAATGAAAACATATGCTAAATTCACCCTCACCAAAACCGAATACGAAGAAGCACTGCTTTCTCCGCGACACAAGCCCAGGTCCAGACAATATTCCGGCAATATTCCTGAAAACTGCCCAAGCGCTCTGAACATCTTCTCAAACTCTTCAATGCGATATGGACAGGACACAATTTTTCCAAACAATATGGTCACAATCATAATAATACCTATACTGAAACCTAAGAAGTCCAAATTGATCCTGAATCTTACAGACCTATACCCCTGACCTGCGCGATGTGCAAGTTACTCGAAAAGATCATCAAAACAGATTATTATGGATTTTGAAAAGCACAACTTGATCATACCAGAACAAAGGGATTCAGACAGCATAGATCCACGATAGATAATATCCTAGACTTAGAAAGTGACATCCACGAAGCATTTGTCTTAAAACAAAACTGCTTGGATATTTTTCGACATAAAACGAGCATTTGACATAGCCTCCAGCATCGATAATCCATAAACTTCAAGCCTGGAACATCGAAGGAACTGTCTTATTTTCATCAAAAATTTTCAAAGAACAGAACTTTCAATGTTAAAAAATGGCGTATTATATAACGAAAGGACCCTTGATAATGGAATACCACAGGGCTCAGTATAAGTCCACCCTCTTCATCATTGCAATCAACGATATATGACAAACTCAAGCTTCCCTGAAAGGACGCATCTATGCCGATGATCTAGTTATAACTTGTAGAACTAAAACATGGACAACTTGTTCGTTATGACACAAAGCACCCTTTAGACCTGGAACAATGGTCACATAAACCGGTTTCACTTTCTCTGCCACTAAAACACGTTGATTTTATTTCTAAGAAAAACATCAAACCACACCCTCAAGCTGAACAACGAGAACTTGAAATTTGAGACTATCTATATCGTTTTTGGGTATGCCCCTGACCAAAACTAAACTGGAATGCCCAATAGAAAACCTGACTTTCTCAAATCGGAGACTCAACTTTATTTAGAACCCTAGCAACAGAAAATGGGGTTCGGACCGCCAAACACTACTCATGGTACAGACACTTATTCGATCAAAGTTGGACTATGGTTCAACCGCATAGCCTCAGCTACTAATTCCTCACTGAAAAGACTCACACGATACAAAACTCGGCTCTACGTTAGCACTTGGAGCATATCGAACTACCCAGTGGAAAGTCTATACTGTAAGCCAGCGAACCTTCCAAGACAGAAGAACATATCTGAGTATAGTATATGCTACAAAACTAAAGGCCCAACCAAAACATCCCACTTATGAAAATACCTCACAAACAAATTCAGTAACTTATACGACAATAAACCCAGATCCCCGAAACCGTTTTATGAGAGGATCAAAATTTTCACCCGAAAACTAAATATCCCTTCCAGAATTTTTTTTCCACACTTCTTACCTCCTTTCCCCATGGACCTTACCCAAACCAGTAGTCTCATAAACCTCAGCAAATTTCCTAAACAGTCAACAAACCAGCTGTTATCAAAACAACCTCGGCCATACTAGAGAATCATGAGGATTTATACTTTGCTGTACACCGATGCCTCTAAAACATCTGAGAACTGGTGCAGCAGTAGTGGGTCCTAGAACGTGCCATCAATTCAGATTATCCCCATCCAGTTCTGTTTTAGTGGTGAACTATATGCCATTTATCGTGGACCATCTTAATCAACTCATCTGATAAGCAGAAATTTTTATCCTGACCGACTCGCTGAGTTCACTGGAGACTCTGCACAAAACTAACCTTCCACCCATTCGCAGTTGAAGCAGAAAAACCAGCTCCACCTAGCAGAACAGAAGCAAAAACTTATAAAATTCATCTGGATCCCATCACACATTGGGATATTAGAAACGAAGAAGGGATAGAAGAGCAAAAGAAGCCATAACCCATACAAATTCTGAAACTTAACTCAAGGTGGTAAGCGACTTCGCTCACGATAAAAAATAGTTTAGAAAGTGCGTGGCAAAAATCGATGGCGACAATCAACATCCAAACTTCGTGAAGTGAAACCCTCAGTGAAACCGTGGCGATATCTACCAAATATCGTAGCGACCAAGGCTTCTCACCCGTTTACGTCTCGGACACCTCGCTCACCCAGACACCTCCTCAATAACAAAAAACGAACCCATTGCGAAACGTGTAACGAAAAGTTATCAATCAAACATATCCTGGTAGAATGTCCACTCTTCACTCCACAGAGAAATGATAACAAGATACAAGGAACTTTGGAAACAATTCTAGGTCCAAATTGCATACTCCACAATCTTACAACTTTCCTTAAAATCATAGACATTAGAAACAAAATGTAAAATTTATATAGTAATATTCGTAATACCGAAATGGTTATGGTTTTTTTCTCAATAAAAAAAAAAAAAAAAAGGTGCCACACGACCACCCTTCCCATTCAAATTTTTTGAGAGGGAGCTCATAATTCAGAGGGGGTGCAAAAAGAAGGTGATATTGTTTTTTCAAACAAATACATAATAATTCTAAACATATTTATTCTATACTTATGGAGTGCACTGTATGTATCGAATACATGAAGGAACTATAGGTCAAAAATTTAAAAATTTTGCTTGAAAAAATGGGCATATGGAGAATGATACTGTCGGTTTTCATTGGGTACTGTCGGTTTCCATTGGGTTTAGGGTGGGTTATTCACATTTTGATTCATTTTCCACTCAGATAGTGGGACTGAATCATAATGTTAATACAAATATCGCAAATCCACCGCCAATTGCATTTTTTATCCAGACATTACGTCATTATTTGATCTATTTTCTTATCATTGTGGCATAATATTCAGAAAAAAGTATTTGTCTGATATATCCAGGAATTTTTAATAATTATAAGAGTCCTCTGATTCTCGAATTGGTGTAAATATTCCATGATGTGCAAGTTCTTCCATGATAGTTGCATAGTTGTGAAATTTTATGTCGAAATTTTCATGTTCCCTCGGGCATTGAGAATTCTTGACACAATCATTTAATGCACTGAGAAAAATTAGGAATGCGAAAAGTGAATAATCATACACTGTAAAATAAAATTTTTGCAATTTTTTTTTAATTTATAGTAAATATCGTCAAAATTATCGAGAACCGACGACCTGAAAAAAATAGGTTAAACAGTAATGTTTTTCCAATAGTCGCTTGGAGTTATTCATGTAACTTATTTTGGATTTTTCTGACTCATGAATAGTCTATAAGGTTGGAAGAGGGGTTACCAAACATGTTTTCTTTATGGAATTCGAGGACATCATTCGTTTTATGAGATATAATCAGATGCTTTACTATTTGTATTCCGTCTGTGAATTTCGATTTTCCACTAGAACTTCTGAGAACGCTTTTTTCGAATGAATGAATCACTTTAGATCTTCATTTCACAAAACCTCTTCATTCTAATTGTTTTTCTAATATACCTTATATTATCCAAGCTATGAAGATGAATCAGTCAGCACAATTCCAAAACATTTTCCACGATTCATTGCAAAAAAACACTGCCCTGCAAGAAAATCCAGAACTGGAACATATACTGAGAGTGGGAGTTGAATTATTCCAGAAGTTATCAAACGTTTTCACTTCTCGAAGTGATAAACTAATGAATTAATCCTACTTACAAATTTTGTCGTAATATTTTGGTATGAAAAAAAAATTATTCAATGAACTATCAATTTTCGGATGTAATGCAAACAAGTTAGAATACTAAATAAAACAACGAACGCTTCTTTAGAAATAATCACCTATTTCATTCCTAGGTTTTATGTGAGCAACGTTTTGATTGGGTGCCAACTAGCGGGGGACAGATACCGTTTGGAGCTGTTGAGGGAGGTAAAACTTCTGATGGAGAACCACTTTATGTTGGAAGGGTTCACCATGAAGGGTCACATACCGTAGGCAAGGTGAGAATATCAAAGTTATTTTCTAAATGTACCTATTTTGAAAAATTCCCCACCTAAGGAGGTTTTGCTCATGAGATATGTTGGTTTCACCCTCTTCTCAAGCAACCATTGGAATGGCACCCTAATGGTGGAAAAAACTTTTATTTCATGTGAGAAACGTGTTTGAATACATTATTTTTCATATTTTGAGTATAACTCTTTCATTTTTACCAATCTATGTATAAAACTGTCAAAAAATCAGTTAGGGGTATCTCAAAGGTTGAAACACGTGGTTCCCGTCATTCTAATTACTCAGATAATTTTTTGACATTTCTAGAAACCAATAGAAATTTTCAATTCAAATCATTCATGCACGTTTTTGCCAATCAAAACATTATTATAGTGGGCATATTCTACCTAGAACATTGCCGCGGGAATAATTTGAGGTATTTTGTTTTTATTGTCTGACAACGATTATTTCATATCGACGTCTGCCTCAATTCGCATGAAATATGAGAAATTATTCAAAACCGATTAAGTATATTGTATCATTGTGCGAAGAAATGTGATGATCGTAACATCAAAAAGTAATAATTATATATATATATTATATATATTATATATATATATATATAATACCACACGAAGTTCGAGAAAGTAGAAAATAATTCTCCAGATTTCTTTCTCAAACTTGTTGCCATTTGGCAATAGCCACTCGAGCCCGTTGGGCTCTCGTGTCTATTGCCTGGCAACAAGATATCGAGACTCTGTCGAATTGTTTCCACTTTATTCTCACTCTCTTGTGATATTACAACTAAAAACAAACTGGCAAGTTTGGTCAACTCTGCTCTCAAATGCTTGAAATAACATCGTCCATTACGCAACTTTCCAGATGTCTTTCCATTTTCTTGGATCTAAAGTACTTCGAAATAGTTTGATAACTTCCTGGTTGGTTCATTTTTTTTCTTTAGCAGAAGAAGTAATGAAACTGAAAGTTTATATTCAATCAGATCGAGAGCAATTTATTAAAAAATTAACGTGATTATCTGAGTTTATAGGTTTGAAAAAATCTATCTTCGTTAAATCTGGAGATGCACACTACAAAATACATTCTTATAATGAGTTTGTTATTCATTATATTTCATTTATCTATGCTCAATTTTTCGGATTCAGAGAGGTAGCATCTAAACAAACAAAATTTGCACTGAACGCTCCAGCAGACAACAAAAGCGATTTGATATAAATGTGGTAAAATAAATAAAATGAACCCATTACCTGCTTGTTTTCAATTTGACGCGAATGTATAAGCCATACTACTTTGTGTATTCTAACGATTACTTGGTGATGTACAGTAGGCTGTTTTATTGAAGGGACTATTCGGAAGGCAGTTTAATTCATTGCACATTGACTCGTCGACCATTCTATTGGTGCTATGGAGAGGTTGTGTCATCCTAACCTCACTTTTAACTCCGTAGACGTACTACCGACAAACGAACAGACATACAAAAGAGCGAGTTAATATTGCATTGCTATCCAGTTCTGAGCTATGTCTGGAGTTTTGAATCACTAGATCGTCAGGAAGTTTGGCGAAAGATGGCTCTAGTAATAGAAACGTGGTGGAATATATTTTTGAAAGGTTTCCCAGACTGTCCAATCTTCCAATAAAATAATTCATAAATTGCACCACTTTCTTTGGTTTTTGGGCGCGGGATATATCAATAAAATTGACCCCATCCAATCCTAGGTGTCTTTGCCAGTTACGAAAATTTCCTTCCACTGATTCTAGAAGTAAGCAAGTTGTTTTTATCAAATATATATAAATTGTGTTCAGTTCCCGATTAAAACTTTGTCCCTAGAATTAACGCTGGAATTCCAGATGAGGACAAATAAGTCAAATTCTAAATCTTGGCCATAGTTTCGTTTCAATAATGTGTAAACTTCATCAGGGTCTACAAAGACAAACCATTTGGTAAAAACCATAAGAGTAAGCAATTTCAGAAAAACTAACACGTCAATTTGAATACTTTATCACATTAGTCATGCATTTGTGAGCTTCTGGAATGATAGTTTGAAATGTACTACATAATTGACATTATTGTTATTGATATTTCAGGTACATCCCAGCCATGGAGTGTGCTACATTCCATTCGATGGTAGGGAGGTAGCATATCCACACTACGAAATTCTGGTACTCAGATCTTGAGAGAAAATACGTCATCGCTCAAAATATCATGAGTTTCTTCAACACTCCTTCATATCTGACCAAATAAATAATAGAGACGGAATGAACATTTTATTATGATTAGTCAATACAACAAGATTAGTATAAACAATATATTACAGAAAAATTATTCGAAAATAAATTGTGATTAAATATAGCTTTCATTTCATCAGGTAGATATTCGACTCTCGCCAATAAAGACTTGATGTTTTTCCTGGAAGGTGGCGGTTTTCATGAAGTGTGAGAAGTGAGCTTATCCTCCACATACAGTATGAGCCAACCATCTCCCCAGAACAGGTCCATTACTTTCAGAAAGAAATGATTGTTGGCCATATTTTGAGAACATTTTCAATTAAACAGGATTATAACTGTTGAACTCGGTGAGCCACAAGGTTCTGTTCTTGGACCATGAATTTTCCTTTGTATATCAATGGTTTTTCCCGATACATTATGGAAGGTCATGTCACAATGTTTGTTGATGATACTATCAAAACTACATCTGATCAAAATGCTGAGTAACACATCAACCAGCAAATCAAAAAGCATAATCGATTAGTTCAGTACTTGTTGCCAAAGGAATGAGTTATTCTGAATTCTTCGAAATCAATTAGTGTTGATGTTGACTTTGGACGGTATTTCCCGATGGCTCACGCATTGCGATATTCAAACTTTTGAATGAGTGAAATTTAGGTACCTACACAATCGCTGATTTGAATAGGCAGAAACAATTGTACCATATTTGTGTAAATTTGAATAGAGCATACTATGCCATGAAACATAGGGAAATCCAGTTTAGTTAAACCTGCCCTACTCAGTATTATGCTATGGGCTATTGTTTACGAAGTTTGAATGTCATAGTTTGTTGCTGGGGAAGGAACTTTTTTATTGACTTGGTTTTTTTGGGTAATTTTCCATAGTTCTCCCCGATAACTTACTGCGTTCACAAAATTATATTTCCTTAAGAAACATTATTCAATTAGTCAGTAAATTGTCGTATTCTGTATTAACCCATCAAAAAATTGTAAAAATTCAAAAGACTATAAAGTTTATGATTGAGTATATTTGCCGTTCAACACTTGTAGAGATTCTCCTGATTATATTTTTATTTTCACACATATATATATATATATATATATATATATATATATATATATATATTGTGAGGTGAGTGTATAATGCCATTTTATAATAAATTATAGCGGCTGAAAAATCCGGAAAAAAAAAATAAAGATGTGTTTATCTTTATCAAAATCGACGACATTTCAGGAAGCGCCACTCGCCCAACCTCAGCTGTCCTGACCAGAGCTGTGAGTTATCGCAATTTCCGATGCAATAAATATAAAAAAAATGTGGAATTTTGAATTGATTGTTTGGTACAGAAAGGGTCCAAACATTACTTGCGATATTCAATTCCAAACAAACCTAGTAATTTCCAAACTCGTAGATGAAGTCAGAACAAGATGATGTCAACACAGTTTCGAGGAACTTGTCGAATCACAATTATCAAAAAATCAGTTGTAAGAACACAAAAGACACAGTATTGTATTGTTTTAAAAATAATATCGGAATTGAATTGAAATTGTGACCTAGTGTCTGGTTCTTACAACCGAACAACGAACTGTTCCGTGCGTATTTTGAGGAGGGGAAGACAATATAAATTACTCGTCGCATTTATGAATGAAGTAGTGAATTTCAAATCTATTTGGCTTCTGGAGTCGCCAATCACGAGTTAGGACAATACTGTGCATATCTAAAATGAGTGAATTTTTATTAGAATGGCATATTTTTTAAATTATATCGCGATATCAAAACTCTAAATTGACTTGAAGAGATCTACAATTCCTTTTTTCGAAATTTCATGATTTATTTATTAGTGGTAAGCTTTTTAAAAGATTTTTACGTACCTGCTACAGGTTTGTGTTTTGTGATTTGCTCATATTATGGAATCTTGTGGCGAAACACCCCCACCCCCTCGAAACAATGTTTGTTATCTTAGCAGATTCCGGATCACTTCTAGCATACTCATCCACCTGACCGACTGAACAGGGGCAATCCTTCGCACCGAAAGCAGCATAATTGGTTGCATACTCTTCAGCTTCCGTCCTCGATTTAAATCGCGGCGTTACAACCCGTTTTTTATAATCTATTTTTAATTTGAACCGACAAAAAAGAAACTATTGTCTTGCAGAGATGAGGACGGAGTTCTTTCTTTTGGTCTTGACTTCAGCCTGTTAGTTCGAGAGGGAATTGTTTCTTCCAAATAATACAATAATCTGCGTCGTCTGTTTATCAATGTGAATCTTTTGGTTTTATGCAATTATCAATAATATTGTTGAATATTTTGTTGTTGCCGCCTGGTCATTTTTATAGATAAGTTTTGTTATACAGTGCGGTCCATAGGTATGGAATAAACTCATTATTGGCGTTATTATGTATTTGTTTAGAAAAACCTGAAACGAGTCGATTTAAATTGTCAATTTGATAATATACAGTATGAAAATATTACCCCTTTGCAACCCCTCAAAAATTTTGAATGAGAGGCGGGGGGTCGTGTGGCACCTTGTTCGAAAGATATTTTCATTCTCTGTTCAGCATTATTGATTTTTTGAATTGATGCAATCAAAACAGAAAATTTATTTTGAAAATAAAAAAAAATTATACTTTACGTAGAATGAAGGAAATAATGTCACATAATGTTTAGGAAGTATTTTTAAATTTATTTTACGATTAAATTGAACGTTCAAAATGACCACCATTCACTTCTTGACCATAAGCAACTCGATCTTGGAATTCTCGTACAACATTTTGTAGGACTTCAGGGGTTATGTCGTTAATTTCTTTCTTTACCTAACTTTTGAATCTGCAATATTATCTGGTCTATTGAAATATACTTTTGATTCTAAATAACCCCATAAGAAGTTATCGAGAGGAGTCAAATCGGGGGATCTAGGTGGTCATTCAATCGTTCCACGTCTTCCAATCCACCTATTGGGAAACACGTCGTTCAAATAATCTCTAACAATACGTTCGTAATGTGGTGGCTGTATCTATTGCATTTGGATCATTAACTTCAGGAAAAAGTCGTTTCAATGTAGGCTGTGAAAGGTTCATAAAAAAAATCTAGATAGTCCTGATGATTTGCTCATATTACTAAGGTATCCCAAATTTGGGCTTTGGGCTTTGCCCGCATCGGTTCCGAAAACGTCGTAATTTTCTTTACCCCCTTTAGAATTCAATTTTCAAAAACCCCCGAAAAACCTACGTGTTTGAAGAGAAGACCTCAAATATCAATTTCCATGATTCTTACCTCAAAACTAACGAAACCGTCATACTTTCACATCCCATTTCACCCTTTAGGGGATGAATTTCGAGAAAACATTGAAACACGTATGCCTTTATTTATAACAAAAACCTCACATACTAATTTCATGATCCCAACTCTAAAACTAACGAAACTCTAATACAAACTTTCAACCCCCAATTTGCCCCATTTAGGGTTGAATTTCCATTTAAATTTTAATGTATCTTACTTGAAAAGAAGAGCCCAAATGCCAATTCCCATGACTTTCTTCAAAATTAACAGTACCATACAAATTTCACCCCATTTCACCCCCTTCTCACCCCTTTAGATGCTTGTCATTATATAAATACGCTGTCAAATTTAATCTCTCAGGTTCAGCGGTTTGGACAGGGCTTTGATGAATCACTCAGTCAGGCAGGACATGTAATTCTACAGGGTGTTTCTTAATAACATGCTGATATTTGAGGTTATTCTTGGGTCCATTTTAAGAGAAAAACTTGATCTGAACATATGTCCTGAAGGTCTTTACATTTCCAACTAGAGAGTGCTGAAGTTCTCAAAAAATAAAATATTTTTTTATGACAATCCTAGATATTTTTATGAAACGTAGTACGCATTTTCTGCTGTACAACATAATTTTTATTCTTCCCAGTGACGCTCGTGCAAGATTTGCACTGAATAATTTTAAAGATAAATGTGATACGCTACTATTTTTCCATAAAGTAAAACTTACTTTTGAAATCCTCATTCTTTTCTGAGCAAATTTGATCTCCTGATTTTTTCTCGATTGACGTGCGATTTTCACATGAAAAAATTATATTCATTAATTGGCATCTTGCTAGACCACTAACAAGAGAAAACAATTTTTGTAACTCTAAACAAAAATGTATTCAAGAGAATAATCTTTGAACGGTAAAATTATAAAATTGAAGTTATCTAAACAAATTTTGGAATGCTAACACAAAATTACCCTAAACGCCCAATAGTATATTACGTAACAAGTGTTGTAAAAAGCATATTACGCACGAATGGAAAAATTTCCCACGGAGCCGCTAGTCGGCTTCGTGTAATTCCATGAGTGAGTAATTGCTTTACAACACGCATTACGTACTTTACTTTACCTACGGCCGTATGTGCAATATCTTTTGGTATACTGCCTATTTGTTTATTCCAACAGGTTGTGCATTTTCCATTATATATTGAAAGAAAGGAAATTTTCATTTAGTATTGTCTTGCCTATGGTGTAATATTTTTTGATTCTAGAATAAACATGGTCAGAGATCACAAAAGAACGTTGAATTATGGTTTTTGTATTTGGAATTTTAGTAATGAAGGATTTTCCTGTGTCCTCAACATCTTCAATTTTCATATCTCTCAGTTCCTGTTTTCGGCATGCACCACTTACGCCAAATATAAGAACAGTCTAAAAATTAAAATTACTGTCAGTGTGGGAGATAGTATAAGTGGAACATATTTCTCCTTTATAAACATGTACTGTTTGTCAGGAGCCGTCTCGAGAAAATCTTGAATATTTTAGCCCGTAAAAATTTAAGATTTTGTGCTTCTAAAGCTTTTATATTTATGTTGTATTTTATGTTAAGAGTCGATCTAAGCATTGAGAAAAAGGCCAATAGAGAGCTAGGTTCCAGTTTTTCCGATAGGTGTTGAAAATATGCTACCAAAACATTTTTGGAGAAAGAATTCACCTTATTTTTGACCGACGAAACCAAAAAGGAGGAGGTTCTCTATTCGACCCGTATTTTTTTTTTCCGTCATATTTTTTTATGGATGATCACGCATAACTTTCTACTGAGGCCTCCGATTCCGATAATTCTTTTTTCAATGGATAGGGTGTACTCCGAATTTGGTCCCATTTGAATTTAAAAGATGAAATCCACCCCTAAGGGTAGCGAAATGAAGGATATTGATCACTCACCCTCTGAATTCTGGTCCGTTAACCGCATAGAGAAACTAAAAATAAAGAGAGTTGTCAAACCTGCAGTAAAAGTTGGCACCACGTTTAGACAGTGGCGACATATCTCGCAACTGGCCGAACTAAATACAGTTGGTAATACCGATTGAAATAAGGCGGGTTTTTCAAATGTGTCACTTTTATATGATTGATATGATATATATTTTATAAGTGATCGATTTGCCATTCTTGTATTCCATATGAATGGTTGTATCATATGAAATACAGGAATGGCATATCGATAACTAATAAAATATATACAGTAATCGATTCGTAGAATCTGTTAGTTCGTTCGTGGTTAAAATAAAGTTTCAAAGTAAATCTTTATTTAATGATATCAAGAACAAAATTAAAGATCTTATAAGACAACAATAATAACTATAAAAACACATTTTATTGTATCTAGGACAAGGTACAACTACAGACAAAACAATAATAAAACTACAGACAAAACTAAATTAAAAATATTCTTCAGTCTCATCATCAAATCAACCAAAATAAAAACAAATTACATTTACAACAAACCTTCAATAATTTTGTTCATTTATTAGCACAAAGGAGAAGGAGTAGGTATACCTAACAAGTACTCCAGTTTGATGATAATCTTCGTACTTCCTCAAATGGTGATAGGAAATGGAAACTTCTTCTTCTGCAGGTGCCATCTCCATTTAATGAAGGTTGGCGACAATTTCGGCATACTTATTGCGGTCCTGAGTGGTACGAATTAAAGATGATGTGTTCATACCGGTCCAGTCGCGTATGTTTCTTAACCATGAATGTTGTCTGCGTCCAGGACCACGTTTTCCTTCGATTTTTCCTTCTATTATTAATTTAAGTATATTATACTTGTTATTACGGTATATGTGGCCCAGATATGCGGTCTTTCTTCGCTTTATTGTTGTAATTAACTCTCTCTCCCTTCCCATACGTCTAAGCACTTCATCGTTAGGTATATGTTGAGTCCATGATATTTTTAGTATTCTGCGGAAGATCCACATTTCAAACGCCTCGATTCTGTTCATGGTGTCCACTTTTAATGTCCATGCTTCTGCTCCATACAAGAGAACTGAGTGCACGTATGCCTTTACAAAACGGTATCTTAAGTTTAAGTTCAGGGTTGCGTTACATAATAGGCTTTTCATCTTTAGGAATATGGCTCTAGCTTGTTCTATACGTGATCTTACTTCGACGTCAGGGTCTATATTTGTCGTTATGTTGCTGCCAAGATATTTGAATTTCTCTACTTTCTCTATTGCGGTATCGTAGATGTTTATGTTCAGTTGTGGGTTTGGAAATCTTGTTATGGCCATTACTTTTGTTTTTGTTACATTAGTTGTTATGTCTAATTGATCTTCCATTTCTAACTTTTTTCGCTTGTGGATTGTCTGCAATGATAACCGTGTCGTCTGCATAACGTATGTTGTTTAATGTCCTGCCGTTAATTTTTATTCCATCCTCGTCATCGCCTATTGCTTGGTTAAATATGTGCTCAGAGTATATATTAAACAGTATTGGTGACAGAACACAACCTTGTCGTACTCCCTTTTCTTTACACACCAGTTCCAATGTCGTTTGTCCACATCTAACCGTTGCTTCTTGGTTCCAATAAAGATATTTAATAAACTCGATGTCTTGTTTGTCTAACCCTTTTTCCTGTAGTAATGTCAGAGGGACGGTGTGATTAACTCGGTCGAAGGCTTTCTCGTAGTCCATGAAACAGACATATACCTCTTTCCTCATGTCTCGGCATTTCTGAAAGAGTATTAATAAGCTGGCTAGTGCTTCCCTTGTTCCTAGACCTTCACGAAATCCAAATTGGGTATCGCTTTGATCGGCGTCACATTTGTGGTAGATTCTAGCTTGTATAATTTTAAGCAGGATCTTAAGTACTTGGCTCATCAAGCTTATCAGTCTGAACTCATCACATTTCTTGGCTTTTGATTTTTTAGGGAGGGGAATAAATACGGAGGTAAGCCAGTCTCTTGGGATATTACCTGTTGCATGAACTTTCTGTAGTAGCTGAAACAATGGTAGCAAATTCTCTTCTTCTAACAATTTTATCATTTCAATGTGGATTTCGTCCGGGCCCGTTGCTTTTCCGTTTTTACTCAATTCAAGTGCTTTTATTATCTCTGATTTTAGAATTTTTGGAGCCTGTTCACATTCCTTATTCCTGGAAACTGATGGACGGAAATATATCAGTTTGTGAAAAAAATTCTGCAACTGATGGATGGAAATAGGTATCAGTTTGTGAAAAGCAGCTTATATTTTACCTTGTGAAAGAATATTTCGAGGAATTTCAGCGTCAACTCGAATAACAAAACATTCCATTTTCGACGTTGGGTTCATAATTCAAGTCCATAGTATAATTTCTATAATTAATTTTTCGATGACAACAGTAGAATTATTCTGAAATTATTACGTGGTTTGTCATCTTCTGACAAATGTCGAAATTGGAAAATTATCATGTCAGTCGTCTGTTGATTGCGGGCAGCGCCTCCATGCGCGACTGGCCGTACCAAAAACTTGGTGATCAAGATCGCCAATGTTTCAAACAGTCTCTTTATTTTTAATTTGTCTATGGTTAACCGATTCTATCAAGCATAACTTTGTACTGGAATCTTCGATTTGGATGATTCTTTTTTTAATAGATAGGGTATACTTTATATTTGGGTTTCAGAAGGAATTAGCCACCCTTACGGGTAGAAAAATAGGGGATAATTGATTTTTCACTAGTGAACATTGGCATACAGATACGTAGTTGACAATGACAGATCGCTACTGACATTATTCTTGTTTCACATCCGTCAAAATCAGTATATTTTATGAAAGGATGGGATGATATACAAAGTAATGAAATAAAGTAACCAGAACAACGAAAATAATTCATATTACACAAATAATAAAAGTAGATAATCATATTATTCAACTAGTAATAGTTGAAGTAAGGTGGGTAAGTAAGTATTTTGGAACTAATAAAAAACAAGTAGGTAGAAATTGGTAGATTTTAGCCACAAAAAATTGAAAAATAAAAACTTTTTAACAAAAAATTAAACCGACGAAATACGGAACTAAAAAGTAAAAAATAAAAACTTTCTAACAAAAAATTAAACCGACGAAAAAATCAACTGAAAATAAAAAAATAAAATAAACCTTCTTAGTCTAGATGATAACTGAGCTCCTAAACTAATGTGAGTAACTGATTTTGAGTCGGCGCCAAACAAACTAGCAATTGAATTAGGTGAAGCGTAAAATGATGGCAGCGAGATGCACGGCTGCGTTTTGATGACTTCTTTCATAGATAATGATCTTCGATAATTGTTTGTTTGGCACCGACTCAAAATCAGTTACTTACATTAGTTTAGGAGCTCAATTATCATTCAGACTAAGAAGGTTTATTTTATTTTTTACTTTTCAGTTGATTTTTTCGTCGGTTTAATTTTTCGTTGAAAAGTTTTTTAAGTCGCCAGTCCATGAATCTACAGTAATAATTTTCGTAGCTTTCGCGGGATTTACTTGGCAGTAAACCATTCGATGCCATTTTTGCCATTGCCATTGTATTTGGAATTTTAATAATGAAGGATTTTCCTGTGTCATCAACATCTTCAATTTTCATTTCTCTCAGTTCCTATTTTCGGCATGCACCACTTACGCCAATCAAAAGAACAGTCTATAAATGGAACTTACTGTAAGTGTGGAAAATAGTATTGGTGGACATATTTTACCTTCATAAACAAGTACTGATTGTCAGGAGCCGAGGAAATCTTGAATATTTTTGGACGTGAAAATTTTAGATTTTTTACTTCAAGAGCTTCTATATTTATGGTGTTTTTTATGTTTAGAGTCGATCTAAGCATCGAGTAAATGGCCCATAGAGAGCTAGGTTTCAGTTTTTCCGATAGGTGTTGAAAATATGCTACCAAAACATTTTCGGGGAAAGAGTTCACCTCATTTCTATGTTTCCAGCCAATTAATCTACTGTAACAATTTTCGTAGCATTCGCGGGATTTATTTGGCAGTAAATCATTCGTTGCCATTTTTGCCATTGACATGACGTTGGGAGGAGTCAAATTTTTGTTCTCACTATCACTTGACATATTGAGAATGTAGGTATATTCTTTTTTAAACAGTATGTATCTTTCAATTATTAACTAGAACTTATTTGTCCTTCAAAAGAGGTTGTTTATATTATTTTGATTTTGACAGTTGCTAAGAGTACGCTGTTGACGGGCGATTGCAAGATCATGACATACTTGCGGAATTTTCAAATGTTCCGCATACTTTTACGTATGAATTTCAATATATTCAAACTCTGCGATTTGTTTACCGTGCGTAATGAGCTATTAACTGAGGCTGTGTGTCGTGTGTTGAGGAATAAATTGAATCAGATGTTCAAAATGTGAACCTCCTGCAAATATGCATGCCCCTGTTCTTTTTCTCATAGACTCACGTATTCTTTGGGAAATCCAAGAACTGTTTCTAATAGTTTCGCAAGAAACTATGACGCGATTTCTCAACTGCAAGAATCATTATGAAATTGGTTGCTGTAAACCAAAATTTTAAGATGACCCCACAGGAAATAATGTAAACCACCGGGGACCTGGTTGGTCATGCCTGTGGTCCTCCGCGATTGTAATTTTGGTTTGAATATTCACGCGCCAGATCACTGAAGTGCGCTGGTGGCACCCCATCGTGCATAAACCACAGTCGATTTCTTACTGAAATGGAAACATCTTTCATCAAAGCTGGCAATTCTACTTCGAGAAACTGCCGGATATTATGCTCAATCAACCTCGCATGGAGAAAATATTAAGAATGACAAAAAATGAATACTACAAAGATAAATTGAATGGAAACAGAGGAGACTGCAAAATAAATTGGGAAATAATAAACGAACTAACTAACAAAACTACAAAAAAAATTAAAATAGGCAACATAAAAGTCAACGATACAATATTATCGGATGATAGAGACAAAGCGCAGGCATTTAATGAATACTTCACAGATGTAGGGATAAAAATGACTCAAAAAACCGATGTACCACATACTACACCACCTAATTTTATAAAAGATAAATCTGTTACCAGCTCACTCTTCCTCACACCTGTAAATAAAAAAGAGATTATAGAAATTATTTCTAAATTAAAAATAATTGTGCACCTGGACCCGATGGAATAAAAACAAAACTAATTAAAGCTTATCACCCTTATCTAGTAGAACCATTAACCTATATAATAAATTTAATTTTCAAAACAGGAACAATACCAACACAATGGAAAGAATCGAGAGTTACTCCCATTTTCGAATCAAGTGTCAAATCAGAAATGGAAACTACCGGCCAATCTCTGTGATTGATAACTTCGCGAAAATACTAGAACATGCCTTGAAATCACGCTTGGTAAATTTTTATGAAAAAATTCATGTTATAACAGAGAGACAATTCGGTTTCATAAAAAAGTAGTACCGAATCCGCCATATTGAATTTCATATCACAAACAACAGGGGCCTTGGATGATTCCGAAAAGTGCCTAGCAGTTTTTTTGGATTTAGCCAAGGCTTTTGATACAGTTTCACACGAAAAACTGTTAAACAAACTATACACGTATGGTGTCCGAGGACCAGCAAATACAATTTTCAAAAACTATCTATCTCACAGAAGCCAACGTGTCAAAATCGGTGACAGCATTAGCAGTTCTCGCGAAATTTCTGTTGGGGTACCACAGGGCACAGTTTTAGGTCCGATACTGTTTTTAACTTATATCAACGACCTATTTGACATTAGAAATATTAAAGGTCACCTCATTTCATACGCTGATGATACAACAATTATTTTCAAAGCTAAAATATGGCAACAGGCATACAATGAAGCAGAACAAAGCTTAGAACACATACAGATATGGTTGAATGAAAATCTCCTCAATCTCAATGTTTCAAAAACTAAATTTATAACATTTTCTCTTCAAAATAACCAACAGCCCGAGATGCAAAACATTCAGATACATCAGCCAAATTGCCCTAAAATATCTTGCAACTGCCCAAATATTGAGAAAGTGGCGAAAATAAAATATCTAGGTGTATTTTTGGACCAGCGTATGACATGGGATGAACATGTCTCTCATATGGTCAAAAGACTTAGGCAGCTGACATATAAAATATACAACCTTCGTGCTGTTCTTACTAAACAAAACCTGATGATAATTTACAATTCCCTGGTTGAATCATTAATTAGATATTGTATAACAGTATGGGGTGGAGTATTCGAAAATGTACTAAATAATATTCAAGTGGCCCAAAATTCAATTATAAAAATAATCTTTGGAAAACCTAAACGTTTCGATACCAACTATTGTATAAGGAAACTTGGGGTGGAGTATCGACTAATTTACTTGACGTCAGGAGTCTATACGCGTTCCAATGTCTCGTTTGATCTATTCCAATAAAACAACTCAAAACACGATTAAAACTAAGAATACCAGATATGCACAAAACTTGTCCGTACCATTTTTTAAAGAAAGTCATACGCAGAGAACAATATTTTATTTTGGTCCAAAACTATATAATATACTACCAGGCGGTATAAGAAAAACTTCCAATTTCAAAATATATAAAACAAACATCAAAAATTTCATTATTGATAACAACCAACTTATAATGACCCTCCTGAAAAACGCACCTTTATAATGTAGAATCCGTTACCCAATAAGAATCCTTTTTTAACCGAACTGAATATATTGTAAATATAAAACCACGGTTTTACGTTGCACCAACCTTTTTTACTGTATCATCATGTCCTCATAATATACTATAAATATATCACTACCATGTTCTCGCTCTACCAACTTTCTCTGTTATATCGTGTGTTCGCGGCTTATTATCTTATATTATATACTTAGTGATTATTATATTGTCCTACCATGTTCGATTTATAAAAGTGTCACCATGAGGCGGAAGATGGGGAGCAAAAAACAAGCCAAATGCGCTTAGTTTGCCTTCCACCTATCTCCGAATGGTCCAAATGATCTATGTTAAACAAATGTATAACCTTTTCAAAAAAATAAACAAACTTCAAAACTTCAATGGAGAAAATAGGGTCCAATTAAATAATCACCGGAATTAACGGACGGGATTCCAAGATTGCATTTGGGTTATCTTCAGCACAAAAATGATCAATATGAAAGTTTAGGATGGCGTTTCTAGAAAATGTGGGTTCAGCAGTGAATAAAATTTCAGTATTAAATAATGGATTTTCATACACTTTTTGAAGAAACCATTGGTAAAAGTTCATCAGTAATGGAAAGTCGAGAGGGAGTAGAGCCTAAACCCGTTGGATATGGAAGGGATATAATAAAAAGTAATGGAGAGTTTTCCAAACAAAAATATGTGAGACATTCAAATTGTTCCCAATTTTTCGTGTACTTAATCCTCAATTGAATTCAAAACCGCTACCTCAAATTCTGGTGTTCTTATAGTACGTTGTACTCCTTTCCGATGATTGTCTGGTTTGAAACTTCCCTCTTCTCACCATCTTTAATGAATGTTTGAAAGAGTTCGTGCATCCAGAATATTTCTATTTGGAAAGCGGTCTCCATACAACTGCCTGGTTTCCAGTAGGTTACCATCAGCAAGCCCATACATGTAATGCCTATCTGCGAACTCAGAATTCGTAAAATGGACCATGTTCTTGTTCTGTACTCAATGTTTTAGTATAAAATCCTGTATGGGATATCGATGATATAGATATTGTCAGACTGAACTGTCAATGATATCTTGTATGTCTTGTACAAAAAGTGTTAGAACTAAAAGCCAGTGGAAAGTACGAAGCCTCTGTTATTTCTATAATCAATCCAGAGATACAGAGATACTAAACATAACATGGTGGCAGGGAAAAAACGCGCTGGATTTTAGTGGAAAATACGTCAATTGAATTGAAACTTGGAGTATCCAATCGGTTGATTGTTGTAATATTGATACATAATATTACTGAAAATAATTCAAGATGGCTGCTGATGGTATCAAAAATCCCGTTGAAATTGATTTCAAAGGAGACATATCATCCAATTGGAAACTGTGGAAGCAGAAATTCAATTTCTATCTGCTAGCCACAGGAAAGAATCAGAAAGCTAATGATGTTAAAATAGCTTTGCTGTTGAATATCTTAGGTAATGAAGGCATTACAATATACAATACTTTCGAATACGAAACGAATGAAGATAAGAATCATCTTGAGACAATTCTGAAGAAGTTTGATAGCTACTGCAACCCGATTAAAAATCTTGTTTATGAGCACAGATTCGAAATCATGACAAATCTGCTAAGAAATTATCAGAACTGCAGCCCAACCAGACAGGTGTTCTTTCCTGGAAACCTGCAATTGTAGTCGAGAAGTTTGGACCAAATGACTATCTCCTTGAAACGGAAGATATGCCTGAATACCGTAGGAATAGATATCACATTAGACCTCTCAGGGAACCTCCAGTAAACCCTACCAGAAGTCGTCAATCAGCGGACAAACCGTTTCTATCAGATGAAAATCCGATTCTCAACCCAATCCAAAAGTTCTTGGAAAAGAAGCTCCATCGAGCATAGATATCCTAACCTCAAAGCTACGCGAAGTGGACGTATTGTTAGGACTCCTGAAATATAAAATATTTGGATATCACTTTGCAAAAAAACGGCGTGTTATGTATTCAATGTTTCAGTATCACATCCTGTTTGGGATATCAATGATATAGATTTTGTCATACTGAACTGTGAATGATATCTTGTAGGTCTTGTACAAAAAGTGTTGAACTAAAAGCCAGTGAAAAGTACAAAGCCTCTGTTATTTCTATAATCAATCAGTGATACTGAACATTACAGTTTTTTTAAATATTTTTAATTTTGTTGATTCAAATACGGTAGACAACTGTCAAAACTGTTCATGATTACAAAACAAAATCTACTTCTTACCTACTAGATACGTTCTTAGTCCTTGATGATACCCATTTTCATTACAACGTGCAAATGAATAAACTTTATTTTTTTATGAGGAAACCTTACGTCAAACGAAAAAAAAGTCATAAGATCAGTTTTGCTGAAAAAGTAATGAGGATTTCAAAAATAATTCTCAGTTTGGTAAAAAGCAGCGGCGTATCACTTTTTTCTCTAAAATGATTCAGTGCAAATCCCGCAAGAATGCCACGGCTAAAATAAAAGCTTTTGATGCATATAAGATGCGTATTACGTTTAACAAAAATATCTAGGGTCATACAAAAGTAATCATAAAATAATATAATTTTTTCTTGAAACTTCAGCACCCTGTGAAAACTTAGGACCTTCAGAACATATGTTCACATGAAGTTTTTTTCTCAAGATGGAGACAAGAAACACCTCTTTGAATATTAGCATGTTATTGAAAAACACCCCTGAATATGTGTAGGTATGAATATGGCACATGAAATGGGAGTTAATTAGAATTGTTTTGCCAAATCCCTGAATTTCATAACAATATTGTCCCGATTTCCTATTATTTCCAAAGAATCGTATTCAGGACTAGTATTAGCATAGCTATCAAATAACATTGAAAACAAATTTATTCTTATTTCCATACAAGTCTCGATTATATTTTTCAGGCTATTTCAGGTATCAGAGCTGTATAATAAAACTGTGTCCTTGCAAAACTAACAATTTTTCTGAACACATCATCCAACATATGGACAAAAGCAGCGGGCCCAATCCAGCTCTTTGAGACCCCATATTCCAACTCTCGGGCGGTACTCAGCGTTTTATTCATTTTCATGAATTGATATTTCTCTTGTAGATGAATTTTGAGTTGATCGAAGGCAGTCCTTTGTTGCAGATACCTTCCACGGCCTCCAATAACTGTTCATGATTAACAGTATCCAATAAAGTCACAACTAATATTCGTGTACACATTATAGCTCTGAAAAAGCGGACAGCATATTTTCGAAAAGTTAGTGAAGAGGTAAAAACGTTCTATTTCTCCAATTAATCCACAATATGTCTATCTGCGTGAGCTGATCAAATATCTCATTTTCCAACCCGGTAATCTTAAACCCAACAAGTATCACAATCTTAACACACTGTCTAAAATATTTAACAGAGATTTCATCAATCCAGTGTCAGTGAGGCCTCAGAGATCTCTTGTTCTGCCTCTTCAGCTGTATCTTGAACAGTAGAGGCAGGAGGCGCATCCTCATACTTCGTGAGTACAGTCCGAACTGTGTTCGTTGTGAAGAATGGTCACTGTGGTGGCGTTGCCCTTCATGGTAGATCTGGTGGAAGCGTGTCTGTGGAGGTTCATGTGGTTCCGCCTCTCTTGCTGATTCCGCCTGGGATAGGAGCAGAGGAGGATTTCTCTCATTCCCCTGAAAAAACAAACATTTACTCAAATGTCAACTAAATGATGTTGCATGATTAAATTTGGAATGAGACAACTTCAGAATTGTTGAAAAAGCCTGGAATATATTCTTTGAAGTCGTGGAATAGCCACAACTGGTCAGTCAGTACCTTATCCCGTATACTCGAATATTCGTTGTAGATTATGAGGTTGGTTATTCAACTAATCCAAAGCAATTATTATTGATTTCATTATTCCAGCCATATTCCCAGGTATACAGTGCTAGTCAAAAGTCCCCTCCCCCCCCTCGTATCTTTTGAACGGGTATACTTATAATAATGAAATTTGGAGGGTGGAAATAAACGGATGTAGGCTTCTCAACTGGTCATAACAGGTGACGCAATAGTCATAAATGACGTCACAAGGCCACTGTGACCAATAATTTTAAATGGGCCCCTATGGCAAGTGACAGCTCGTTTGAAAGGTATTGAAAATACCTATTCAGTCATACCAATTTTGTTTGGGTTTCGGCTGATTTTGATAAATTGAAGAAATACGAAAATTATAGTTTCGCATTTAATTAATAAAGATTTAAGAACCAGTTCTTTTAATAAGTGTTCAAAATGTGCTCCATCTACTTCCTGGCAGTAATGCATCCTATTGCTAAACTCTTGTCGTACTCGTCCCAGTGTGTCAGCGGAAATTGCCCTACATTCTTCAACAATTCGTTGTTTCAGAATGGCAATACTGTCAGGTGCTGTAGCGTAAACCTTAGATTTCAAGTACCCCATAGAAAAAATCTAATGGTGTAAGGTCCGGTGACCGAGCTGGCCATTCGATCGAACCTCGTCGTCCAATCCATCTACCACGATATTCTTCATCTAGGTAACGTCTTACTGCACCGTAATAGTGTGCAGGAGCACCATCTTGTTGAAACGTTATTTCCAAGTTGTCGAATTCATCTGGATTATCTTCTAGAATTTCAAGAATTAACGCCTCAATATCATTTTGTAACATATCCAGATACAATTCACCGGTTAAGTTAGCATTGAGAAGAAGAGGCCCAACTATGTGGTTTCCCAAAATACCTGCCCAAACATTTACTTTTTCTGGAAATTGAGTATGTTTTTCACGAAAGATGTGAGGGTTTGTGTCACTCCAATACCTCACATTTTGAGTGTTAACATTTCCATTGAGAAAGAAAGTACTTTCGTCACTAAAACAAATTGTCTGTATGTAGCCTGGTTGTTGGTTCATTTTATTGGACATAGTTTCACAGAATTCTAGTCTTCGGTCGGGGTCATCATCTGAAAGTTGGTGCACCATTTTTAATTTGTATGGATGAAATTTGTTTTTAGCCAACACCCTATGTACTGTCCTTTGACTGACTTCACAGATAGACGCAACTTGGGCTGTGGAAGAAGTAGGGTTTACTACCATTTCTCCAATTATGTCAATTTTTTTGTCATCACTAATTGTTGGTCGACCAGATCGTTTGGCATCTTGAACACTACCTGATGCTTCAAACTTCCGAAGAAGCTCCCTCAAATAAACCCTCGATATAGGGCGATCGGGGTACCTCTCATTAAACAGTCGTTCCGCTGCATGGAAATTGTTTCTACATTCACCAATTATTAAGATAGCTGCTACTTTGTCGGCTACAGTACGTACCATTTTGCCTATGTAAACACTTAAACGTCTCGTTAAACGATAGCTTAGGTAAATTTTCAAGGTATAAACACTTCTGACAAGTAGAGAATTCAAAAACGTCAACCTTTTTGACAATTAACCAGAGGCGTACATTTAAATCTTTATTAATTAAATGCGAAACTATAATTTTCGTATTTCTTCAATTTATCAATCAAAATCAGCCGAAACCCGAACAAAATTGGTATGACTGAATAGGTATTTTCAATACCTTTCAAACGAGCTGTCACTTGCCATAGGGTCCCATTTAAAATTATTGGTCACAGTGGCCTTGTGACGTCATTTATGACTATTGCGTCACCTGTTATGACCAGTTGAGAAGCCTACATCCGTTTATTTCCACCCTCCAAATTTCATTTTTATAAGTATACCCGTTCAAAAGATACGAGGGGGGGAGGGGACTTTTGACTAGCACTGTATGTTCAATTCAGGAGCAAAGTAGATATGTATAATCTTTGAGCAATGACCCTAACCATTAATGGTTTCTGGCAAGTGATGAATGTATACCAACTGGATTACCAAAAAATGGCAATGTTAATCGTTACTAGCTGCTTATCTAACCATTATTTCATCAGGGAAAACTCAAACCGAATAGGGTTGATACCAAAACAAAACGGAATATTCCCATAAATGTAAGGTAGCAGAAGATCTAGAGGAAGCTTTTAGATCAATATAGGTCCCACTGAGATAGTTTATTTCCGTTTGTCTAGTGACTGGATTTTTATAGCGATTGATATGTGGCATTTCGAAAATCAACCCTCTACGCTTGTTATCTTCACGATCCAAAACTATGTAGAAGTTTTGGACAGAAATTGTGACCCAGATAATGGTGCTGATCAGAAAAAATCAGCCAAAACTGTTGATTCATTATTCATACCGGACTTCAGAAGATCTGTTAGTGATCCTAATTGTTAACCTTCAAATTTCCACAATTTATAGAATAGAATAGATTAATTTTTGATTTTTACATCTAGGCTTGATCACGTCAATGAACAGAAAAATATTAACAATATAAATATATGAAAATCATGCATTAAATCATGTTCTGCATTGAGACAAGTACAGACTTGGTAATTATTTTGAATCTTCAACGGTAAATAAAAACAGTTAACACTAGGACGTGGATAATTTAAAAAGTCTACTACACTGTAGAAACAGTTATCTTTGAGAATATTTTCTACATTTATTTCAGAATTCTTATCATTCAAAGAGCGCAACTCCAAACTCAACTTATTATAAAGTTTCAAATTAATATTGTTCAATTTTGATTTAGTCAATCTCAAAAAAGGTAGAGCTAATTGGTCAGCTGATCTTGTCTCATATTTATGAATGTCAGAAATCAAACTCTATACTATTAGAGTGTATATATATATGGTAGAAGCATTATTCTCATTTTTAGCCGACGAAACCAAAAAGGAGGAGGTTCTCTAGTCGACGCGTATATTTAACTTTTTTTTCTTTTCAATGTTTGATCACGCATAACTCTTTACTGAGACGTCCGATTTCGATAATTCTCTTCACAGTGGATAGGGTGTACTTTGAAGGTAGTCCCATTAGAATTCAAAAGATGGAATCCTCCCCTAAGGGTAGCAAAATTAAGGATATTGATCACTCACCCTCTGAATTCCGGTCCGTTAACCGATTCTATCAGGCATAACTTTGTTCTGAGTTCTTCGATTTGGATGACTCTTCATTTAAAAGATAGGGTATTCCTTATATTTGGATTTCGAGTGAAATTATCCACCCTTACGGGTGGAAAAATAGGGGATAATTGATTTTTCACTTGTGAACATTGGCACACACATACGTAGTTGACAATGACCGATCGTTACTGACATTATTTTTGTTTCACATCCGTCAAAATTATTATATTCTATGAGAGGATGGAATAATATACAAAGTTATGAAATAAACTAACCAGAACAACAAAAATAATTTATATTACAACAAATAGTAAAAGTAGATAATCATATTATTCAACTGGTAATAGTTGAAGTAAGGTGGGTAAGTAAGTATTTTGGACGTAATGAAAAAACAAGTAGGTAGTAATTAGTAGATTTCAGCCGAAAAAATTGAAAAATAAAAACATTTTAACAAAAAATTAAACCGACGAAAAACGGAATTGAAAAGAAAAAAATTAAATAAACCCTCTTAGTCTCAGTAACTGAGCTCCTAAACTAATGTAAGTAACTAATTTTGAGTCAGCGCCAAACGAACAATCAACGAACATCATTTGATTACTTCAAAAAAATTATCAGAATGTCATCGCGCAACTCAATGCCATCATTTTACGCCTTACCTAATTCATTTGCTTGTTTGTTTGGCGCCGACTCAAAATTAGTTACTTACATGAGTTCAGGAGCTTAGTTACTGAGACTAAGAAGGTTTATTTTATCTTTCACTTTTCAGTTCCCTATTTCGTCGGTTTAATGTTTTTGTTAAAAAGTTTTTTATATATAGTGGACGACAATGTTCTCTGAAGCCTACACCGGCTAGAATTCAGACGGCCTTTTTCTGTGACTTGAAAATTTTTTTGTACATTGTTAGCATTTCCCCATAGCTAATGCGGAAGTGAAATAAACCAAAGTATAATTGCCTCAATACTTCCGGACTCAGAACACATCGCAATCTTCTTAAAAAAATATTTTGCTGGAGAGCCCGCGATTCAGATTTTCTGTAGGGGTTATATCAGCTGAGCGAATCATTGATTGTAATCTCAAGAAGTTTGCAGTGTGCCCCTGAAATGTACTGCTGTTGGGTTTTATCATCGTTGAGTTGCAAAGAATTTGCAGTAAACCAATTTTCAGCGCTGTTTATTGAATTTTTTGATATATCTGACAGAATAAAAAAATCAGATGAAGTATTTAATAATGGAGTATCGCCTTCAAAGAGTATGGTAGCAGTTTTGTGTGACATGTGCTGACAAATATCATTATTATAAATGATGAAAAGTAATGGTCCGAAGACAGAGCCCTGAGGTAATTCATCTGTAATGGTTTTGAAGTTTGATGTTGTGGCATTCATTTTCACCATTTGTTGCCTGTGAGTGACGTATGATGAGAATAAGTTAGGAGGTATTCCTCTAATCCCATAATACTCTAATTTCTCTTAGAGGAGGTCATGTGAGACACAATCGAACGCCTTAGACAGATCGCATATAGAAAGGATGGAATGGTGCTTATTTTCCAGGCCCTCGACAATGTCCACTATGATTTTAGGCAACGCCCTAATGGTAGATTTGTTCTGCCTGAATCCAAACTGTTTGTTAGATGATAAGTTATGCGATTCAAAATATTGTGTTGGTTTGATTTGTTGAAATTATAAACAGGATGTTCATAAAATCAGATGTGGAATCATCTGCGACTGAAAGATAAACTTTAGTCACTATCTTCCATCGTCAAGATAACCTCTTGTGGGGTATTCATGTTGAAAAGGGAAACATTCTCAATTAAATTGAGAATGTTTCCCTTTTCAAATTGTGTTGGTCTATCTTTCAGTAAAATTTCTATGATTTTGGAAAAAATATTTATTATCGAAATTGGACGGAAGTTATTCAAAATCTCGGGATTATCTTTCATGAAAAGTGGTGAAACTCAGGAAATTTTGAATGGTTCTGGGAAAATGCCATCAATAAAACATTTATTTTATAAAGGTTACTAATGGTTCAAGCAAAATATCGGATGTCTCTTCAATGTGCAATGCATTTATCTCAAGAGCATCTTCTGAACCAGATCTCTTCAATATATTTAAATTTTCTAAGTAGATCTGAGATTGTAAGATACAAGTTCATCGACGCATTGTCACGATGCAAAACCCAAATATTGATGACTAGGTGATGTGTACCGTTAATAATGCCTTAGGTGAGTTCATATCTCAATCTTGGAGTTGCATCGTTATAACGTAGTCGTGAACTAACACAGTTTCTCCCATTATATACAGTGTGACCCATTTTTAATGGAAACACCCCCCTAAAATTTGAAGTTGTGAACAGATTTTAATAATTTTTTCTCAGTCTCGTCGAAAATAGAGATTCTTTATTAGCGATTTCTTTATTGAGAGAGTGCCTCTAAACAGATGTGACTAAAATTTCATGGAAAAATATTCATTAATAACAAAGTTATGACAACTCAAAAATTCGAAAACTCACACAGCTAACAGCCACAAAAAACACCCTATATCAACAGATATAGCCATGAGAATATTTTTTTTATGATTTCAACAATAAACTGCCGCCAGATGAAAAAAAAACAAATAGCGTAAATTTTTTAATGAAAATAACGGAATTACATTCACACAATTCAACTAATAATGAAGGAAAACATTTTAATTAACGTAACTATGAGAAATAATTATTGAAATGTTTCGATTCAGTGCAACAATTGATTCAAACTCATATTCTAGTAGCCTCTACTAATCCACCACGTATTTCGATACATTTGTCGTAGCGCTTACGAATGTTTCTGATTACGTTCCTTGGTTCTTGTGGGCTAATATCTGCACATACCTGTCGAATTCTTGCACAAAGTTCATTTCTATCTCTTGAGCGGTTTTTGTGAACCTTCTGTGTGAGAACTCCCCAGAGAAAAAAGTCCAAAACTGTGAGACCTGGAGATCTGGGTGGCCACTCTATAAACGGACTACCACGGCCTATCCATCGGTTTGGAAAAATGTTCGTTAAGCCATCGCCTCACAGCTCTGGCATAATGAACTGAACACCCATCTAACTGGACAATTGAATTTGATCGTTCATAGATTGGCAGCTCGTGAATAGCATCCCAAAACTCTGTGTTTAAAAATTCTAGAAACCTCTGCGCATTAATGTTTTCCTCAAAAAAAAAGGCCAATAATTCGTTCGTTCAATATCCCACACCATTTGACACTACTCCATTTGTAGTGAAAGTGGCTTCGTCGGTATATAAAATATTTTGTAGGAAATTTATATTGTTTAAATATTCCTCTTGGGCCCATAAACAATATTCCAGACGTCTTGCTTCGTCGCCTTCTTGCAGTGTATGTGAAAATTTTGGCTTGAAAGGTTTAATATTCTTCGCCTTGAGACATCTCCGAATAGTTTCTCGTGGATTATTTTTCCGACCCAAATATCGACCAATAGAATTGCACCATTCGACGTCACGTGGTACAACCTACATGGTATTATACTGATTATTTTTCCGACCCAAATATCGACCAATAGAATTGCACCATTCGACGTCACGTGGTACAACCTACATGGTATTATACTGATAATTTTTTGAAAATTTTCTTGGTAGTATATAAAACAATAGAAGATTTTGCATGAAAATGAGTCGATTTGGAGTTTGTTCTCTGTCCACCATCGATAAAAAAGTCAAAGGAAATGTTCCCATTAATACGGAGAAGGCAAAAACAGTTTGGAACCAATTTACTACTTTTTGGGACGGAAAATATCTCGAATACGAGCTTCAATTATCTGGCATTTCAGAGTTCTGCAACATAGTCGTCAAGTTAGGAAATCACTGCGCTTCGCGCTCGTGATTTTTAACCTGAAAACTTGACTCTAATTGTTTGCAACGAACCTATCGGGAAATACGATAATTTGAAGCTCTGTGTATTATAATGATAATTTTTGAAAATTTTCTCTGGTAGTTGCTATATATAAAAAAAAACATGATCCAGTCAAATTAACCACACTTCAAACTGACAGGTTGAATTCAATTGTGACAATTGGAGATTTTGCATGAAAATGAGTCGATTTGGAGTTTGTTCTCTGTCCACCATCGATAAAAAGTCAAAGGAAATGTTCCCATTAATACGGAGAAGGCAAAAAACAGTTTGGAACCAATTTACTACTTTTTGGGACGGAAAAAAAATCCTCGAATACATACGAGCTTCAATTATCTGGCATTTCCTCAAGTTCCTGCAACAATAAGTCGTCAAGTTTTTCAGGAAATCACTGCGCTTCGCGCTCGTGATTTTAACCTGAAAACTTGACTCTTAATTTGTTTGAACGAACCTATCGGGAAATACCGATAATTTTGAAGCTCTTGTGGTATTATAAGTGATAATTTTTGAAAATTTTCTCTGGTAGTTGCTATATATAAAAAACAAAACATGATCCAGTCAAATTAACCACACTTCAAACTGACAGGTTGAATTCAATTGTGACAATTGGAGATTTTGCATGAAAATGAGTCGATTTGGAGTTTGTTCTCTGTCCACCATCGATAAAAAAGTCAAAGGAAATGTTCCCATTAATACGGAGAAGGCAAAAAAACAGTTTGGAACCAAATTTACTACTTTTTTGGGACGGAAAATATCCTCGATACATCGAGCTTCAATTATCTGGCATTTCCTCAAGTTCCCTGCAACAATAAGTCGTCAGTTTCAGGAAAAATCACTCGCGCTTCGCGCTCGTGATTTTTTAACCTGAAAAACTTGACTCCTTAATTTGTTTGCAACGAACCTATCGGGAAATACCCGATAATTTTGAAGCTCTTGTGGTATTATAAGTGAATATTTTATTTATTTTATTTACCGTACCGCAGCTAATACAAGGACGATCTGGATGTCTCGCATTAAATACTCTACAAACCTCTCTAGCACTTCTAACGTCATCTCCCGAAAGGCGTACAATTTCCATTTTCTCTCTTACGCTCAATCTTGCAGCCATGACACAAAATAATTCGAAGAATTGTAAGGTGAATATTGTTGACAATAGTACATTTAAATCTTTCACAAGTGTCAAACTGTAATATCATTTCCATGGCAACTAAGATTTAAATTGAAAAATCAATTAGGTCTTAGTTTTATTTAATTTGCGTGAAAACTTGAATGTAATTCCGTTATTTTCATTAAAAAAATTTACGCTATTTGTTTTTTTTTCATCTGGCGGCACTTTATTGTTGAAATCATAAAAAAAATATTCTCATGGCTATATCTGTTGATATAGGGTGTTTTTGTGACTGTTAGCTGTGTGAGTTTTCGAATTTTTGTTATTAATGAATATTTTTTCATGAAATTTTGGTCACATCTGCTAAGAGGCACTTTGAATCCAGTGGCGAAGTGATTTTCCCATTAAAAGAATCGCTTATAAAAAATCTCGATTTTCGACTAAGAAAAAATATCGTAGTATGCCCTAAAAATTGGAATAAACATTTCAAATTTTGTCCCAAAGTAGACCTTTTAGTACTCGACATTTCCAAAAAAAATTATTGAAATCTGTTCACAACTTCAAATTTTTGGGGGGTGTTTCCATTAAAAATGGGTCACACTGTATAACTCTGAAGAAGCGACCAATACAGGGTGTCTCATAATTGAATGCTGATCCTGAAAGGCGATAATCCTCGGATGATTTTAAGAAAAATTCTCCATATGAACATAGGTCCGCAACCGCTTTATTTCTGATATACAAGATGTTGAAATTCAACAAAAAAATCAGTTTTTCCCCAATATCTCTGAAACCACTTTAGCTTTTTTTTCTCAATTTTGATACATGCAAAGAACGCATAAAAATTCATTTTTTCCACGATAAACGATTTCTTAATTTTTAATCAGTGTCTTTTTTCCAAATGAATATTATTTTTGTAATTTCCGCTATCTTCTCATAAAAATGGATTTCTTGCCTTTTTCTCGTCCGGCGAACGGTTTCTGAGCGGTCCCTATGCGAAATCAGCCGTTGAACAGTAGTAGGATTATCTTGTGGGATAGGCACATTTAGTATGCTAAGAACACATTTCGTCATTTTCATCATGAACAATTTTGACACTTCTTTAGCTAGATACCTGAATTAATTACGTTATAAAAACTTGTTTATTCAAAAACATGGTAAATTTTACAAAAACCGAATCAGCAGACATGCATTACTTGTATGGGCTTGCTGACGGGAACGCATATGAAGCCAGGCGACTGTATCAAGAGCGCTTCCCAAATAGAATGGTGCCTGATGCTCGAACGATTTCAAGCACCCACAGAAGATTATGTGAAACAGGAAGTTTTGAGACAAATCATCACTTGAAAGAAGCACATCGGACTGCAAGAACTCCAGCAACTGGGGTACCTGTTTTAAATTAAGTTGACGAAAATCCTGAAATAATTACGAGGCAAGTTGCCAATAATTTGAATATCGCCCATATTCTAGTATGGAGGATTTTTATTGATCAATTATTATATCCCTTTCACATTCAACGGGTTCAGGATCTACTTCCTTGACTTCCATAACGAGGGAATTTCTGCCAATGGTTTCTCCAAAAAGTTACCGAAAATCCTTTATTTGACAGGAAAATTTTATTCACGGACGAGCTAGTTTTACTAAAAACAGGATCGAAAATTTTCATAATAATTATTTTTGGGCCGAGGAAAATCCGCATGCAATCGTGGAATCTCATCACCAGGAGCAGTTCTCATTGAATGTCTGGGCTGGAATTATTGAAGATTACCTAATTGGACCTTTTTTATTACCACGCAGATTTCTCGAAGATTATTTGCCAATTCTGTTGGAAGATATTTTGATGCGAAATCGCATGTGGTTTATGCACGATGGTGCACTTGCTCATTTTAGTGCTCTGGCACGCGAATATTCAAACCAAAAGTTTCATAATCGCTGGATAGGTCGTGGGGGAACAGAGACATGGTCAGCTATATCCCCAGACTTAAACAGTCTGGATTATTTCCTTTGGGGGCATCTTAAGACTTTGGTGTACAGTCAACCAATTCTAGCTGAGGAAGAATTGCGAAACTGCGCAATAGGGGATATTCCAGGAATTTTCCAAAGAGTACGCCAGTCAATGACACGGAGGGCTAAAGCGTGCACTTGCACTTGCAGTAGGCGAACATTTCGAACAGTTAATTTGATCTCGATATTTTTGTTCATAATAGTTGTGTTCTTAAAAATGAAAATTGTATTTTTAAGCGTACCATTCACAAAAACTGAATAGAAGTTACCATAAAATTATAAAAATTTGCCTGGATCCTTCGGTTACCACAATTGTGAAATTAGGACTAAGAGAAATAAATAATAGTTCAAAAAAACTAAAAAACACGCTTTCATAGAAAACCAGACTGAAAAAATATAAAATAAGAAAACAAATTATTTTATTTTGAAAAAAGCGTGGGGTGCATGGTATCGCCTTGGTGTGTAATGTACTATATAATTATTGATACCATGCACCCCACGCTTTTTTCAAAATAAAATTTTATTTCCTACTTTTTAGTGTGGTTTATTTATAAAAGCGTGTTTTTTTAGTTTTTTTTTAAACTATTATTTTCATTATTTGTTTGCAAATTAAAAAATGGAATAATCTCATCAAATTAGGTAATCATAATCTCCGACCCCAAAAACCCCCACATACCAATTTTGAATAGAATCAGACCATAATCACAAAACTCGGCCACCATTTTAAAGCCGCCATCCTGAATTTTTCAATTTCGACAAAAGAATCATAATTTCCGACCACGAAAACCCTCGGATAACAATTTTGAAGCGAATCGGACCATAATCACAAAACTCGTACGCGATATTGGAGCCGCCATTTTGTTTTTTCTTCACACAAAAATTCCTTAATGCATTGTCACTGGAATCATGTACACCTGCCAAATTTCAAATCATTCGGACGACTGGAAGTGGGTCAAAATTGCGCCCAAAGGAGTCGGTTACAAACAAACAAACAAGTGAAGCTAATATAAAGCGTGTAAAAATCGAATAGGGACAAGCAAATGAATGTATTTTATTTTGTAAATCGAAAACACAGAGGATAATCACAAAAATAATATTTATTTGGAAAAAAGACAATGGCGTTTCATTATTTTGATAGAAATATGACAGGGCATGTTAACAGGGACGCCACTGACAAAAATCAAGGGATCCTTCATCGTGGAAAAAAATATTTTTATGCGTACTTTGCATGCACCAAAATTGAAAAAAAAGCCAAAGTAGTTTCACAGATATTGGGGAAGAACTGATTTTTTTGTTGAATTTCAACATCCTGTATCCCAGAAATTAAGCGGTTGCGGACCTTTATTCATATGAAGAATTTTTCTTAAAATCATCCAAGGATCAGCATTGAATAATGAAACGCCCTATATATCCGCGAAACGTTAGCGAAGACGTAGATTAATTTTATTTGAAACAACCTGCGAACACTATTATTATTTTTTATAGATTCAAGTGGAGATGCTTCTGAAGCCGCTATATGATTCCGGTATAAAGCTGATATTATTGTTTTCGGGGAATTAAAGTCCTAATTGATGCTTTCATGAATATCTTCTGCTTGGAATCATATCCCAATCGAGCTCAAAGTTACATGACGTGCATATCGTGTTTAATTTAAGTTTCATCAACAAATTCTGAAATGGCACAGACACGATGTATAGGTACAGGGCCTGTATAATTTGAGGGCTGATAACAATACCAAAACTGCCCTTTCGGGAATTTAGGACATAGAATGACTTGGGTCGCTTGAAACTATGTAGATTCCGTCGATTAATGGGGTATTAGTAATGCAAATTATACGGCCTGAGCTATTATCGCCAATAATGGGGTTAGAATTTTAGTGTATCCATTAGCCTGTAGTGTCAGTTGAGCCATACTCCAACGATTAGATATTAGATGGTCAGTATTACAAAATTCCTCTGAGATGCTTTCACATCAACTTAGGATTATTCTTATTCACATAAATTTATTATTGGAATAAATTCCTTTCAGAATCATTCATTGTTTTGACGGATCTAGTATATTGCTTTTTTGTAATAATATAATAGAAATGTATTGCATATATATATATAATATATATATATATATATATATAAAATATTAATTTAGTTTAATTATTACTGTGTACCTAATAGAATTTTGTTGGAGGATATACCTTAGTTTTTTATTGCAATGAACAGAAACCAAAGAAACCAGGACGGTTTGTATATGGGTATTTATACTACAATAATGATAGATATTCGGTGTTTGATGAAACAGTACCTAACACGTGAGATTTGACAACTTGTACAATTGATACGCCCGGACTACGGGGTGTTGTGAATTAACACACCACACCTGTAATACCAGACATTATTCGTTAGATTGGAAATAACAGTATTGAGAGCATCGACTATCTGAAGATGGTCGAACTGAAACTATGTTTTCTGGAGCGGCTCAGAACAAATCTCATTTCTCCCAAATACTGGAACATGGATTGTTTATCCAGGAAGTACGTACCTTTCGGAAGGATTTCGAAAAATAATAATTTACCATGAAATAATAACACAAAAATAATGCATTCATAAAATGTTAAGAACTGTACATATATATTTAATAAAAAAATTGACACACTTATTTCCTTCATTCTATCGACGAATAATATGAAACAATATTCATACAACGAAAACGAGTGTAACTTGTTGGCAGTTAATGTTACAGTTGGCTACAAAATCGAAATAATTTTACTGAACAAAATCCTGAAATCAATTGCCACAAACGGCTAGAAGTAATTCTCTTTTGATCTTTGTTACAGACACATGCACATAAGAAAAAAGGTTGAGCTTGCCATAAACATAAATATAGAAAAACGTATATATCTCACCCTGTTCCACACTTATTCACTGGAGTGGTTTTTTAAACGACAATTAGTTTTGATTTTATTATTATTTCGATTAATTCCGCGTCAATTGGTTATTCTATTTTATTCGCCCGGTATGTTAGTATAGCGCGATATGGCTATGGTTTTCTAAGAGATCGTGAGTTATCGAATTGCGGACTCCCGTTGTATTATCTCTGTTCTGGAAACGTTGACAAAAATAGACGATTTTTGAAAAAAAACTACTGTTCACTAGTACGTTCACTTGGAGCTTCAATACTTGATTTGAAACTTTCATCATTATTGTACGATACTGTGATTCGATAGACTTCTGAACTTCACTTTTGAGAGAAACATAATACCGTATAACAACTATGATATGACTGGCTTTGTTACTGAACACCGAATGAATTTCTAAACTTACTTTCAGGTTACATGTTCTTTGGTTCACTTTTGAACCCCCAATGATTATTTTGATATCAAACTCGCGCTTTTATATCCCGTTATCGAATCACGTGATAATTTGTCTAACCGCGACTAGTAATTATAATTATTTTCAACCAAAAATAATGGCTGTGTTTTGGTCATTGCACGCATTGATGATTAATGGGTTGTTTTGTTTCTGTCATAAATAAAAATATATAAAACATAATTTTATGCCTTTTCGAGGAAGAGTTATATTTAATGCCTGTCATTCTTTACAATTGCATTGAATCCGTTTTTATGATCGCGCTGTGAAATGAACAAGTGGAAATTAATAATCTTGTTTACCCTCTTAGATGAGTTATTTATGAATCCGGTGTACAAGGGTTACTTCTTGATAATTATTTTCAAGTGCATTTTAATTCCAATAACAACGTATGGTTTAACGAGCGTATGCTTATCAGCTCTTTCAGTCAAACATGGTGAACCCCATTGAACTTTTTCTGGCTATCACGATATTGTTTGAGAATATTATGCTGTTTTGTAGGAAAGAAAGTTTCTCTGTAATTACATGGCTTAACACGATGGTAGTTTCTTCTCTGATAGAGAATCCTAGTGCCATATCACATGAAGATTTAAGAATTGCGGTAGATTTAAAAGGAAATAGTATATAATATGAATAATATTAGAATGTGCAAAATACAATATGTAAGTATGTAGAATTATAAAAATGTAGGAAAGCAAATTGTAAAGAGTTTGAGAGAAAAAAAGATAAAAAAGAAAAGGTTTGAATGAGGGAAACTTCAACCGAGGGGAACAGATTGAATTATTTTGGGTATTTCTTTTCGATCAGATTGTGTATGTACGATTTAATGTATTTTTTGAACATTTTGAGACTATTTATATTCAGAAGATAATTTTCATAAGTTTCGTGGAGTTTGTTGAAGATTACCGAATGAAGGTATGTATAACATTTTTTCGCAATTGTTTTATTAATAGTTTGTCTTATGTTGTAGTGGTGTTCTGGATTTTTCAGTAGGTTCCTGTTTTGGTAAGTATAGATCAATATGTTGTGATAATATAGCTGTCTCAGATCTAATACGTGACTTTCAAGAAAAACAGAATTGGATGGATATAATAGAGGCTTTCTACAAATTATTTTCGAAATTCTCTTCTGAAGGACATCTAGCTTTCGAAAGTGTGTGATGAACATGCACCCCAGCTCAGAATACAATATTGCAAGCGTGATTCGACCAGAGCATGATATGAGATTTTTAATTGTTTGTGAGTTAATATCTCAACCAAACATTTAAATGTATACCGACTAATTTCTAATGTTTTGGTTACCTGCTCAGTGTGGTTATTCCACCTGAGTTGAGAGTCAATAGTTATACCAAGGTATTATATCTTATTAGTTGCATTTATTTTGACATCGATTAGATTTACTTTTAGTTTAAGAGTTTCAAAATCTGGCAAGTGATTTTCATAGCTAGCAAAAGGGACGTAATGAGTTTTCTCAAAATTCACTGTTAGTAGTTTGTGGCTAAACCAGTTGAAGATAGTTTCCAAATCTTGTTCAATTTATCTTTCCAGGTTCTTCCAAGAATCAGAAGTGTAAAGAATGACTGTATCGTCGGCGAAGCTGTAAATTTTTCCAGCAGATTTCTGGGTAAGTAGGTTATTAATATAGATTGAAAAAAGCGTTGGCCCTAAAACAGTTCTTTGTGGGACTCCATATGTTGATATATTTTCATGCTCAAAAGTGCTATTCCTCCTATTCCGGAGCCCTCTAATGAATCCAATGTACTGAATATAAAGAGAAGATAATAGTATGGATGTATAAACAGAAATCAAACATGTAAAGATGGTAACTTAAAAATCCAAGTGAGAATCTGGAAAAGATTGGGGACAAAATGAGAGATAAACCTTAAGAGAAAAAAAATATAAAAAAAAAACTTTAAAGACAATTTTTGTTTCACGAATGCACTAAGAGGTAAAAAATAATTCCTTTCATTGTTTGAAGTAGGTTATTCTATGAGTAACAGATTCAAAATCTTGCCACGCAAGATTACCTATTTTGTATCTGCGACAAGCTTGTGAATCTGTTACTCACAGAATAATCTAGATTAAACAATGAAAGAAATTAGTTTTTTCTTTTTAGTGCATTTGTATGAAAGCTTGCCTTCAATAATTTATTTTTATAATTTTAATTTTTGACTTTTCCGTTCGTTTTTATTAACAACTTATGAAAGTTTGTTTTTGAATATTTTTTTTTCGTTCATTTATTTTTTATAATTTAGTATTTATGATGTTAAATAACTAGTTTAGTAATTTATATCTAATTTATTTTTAAATTTATATCTAATTTATTTTCTAAATTTCATAATGCATTGTCACCGGAATTATGTACACCTGGAAAATTTCAAATCAATCGAACGATTAGGAGGGGGTCAAATTTAACTCACAAGATTTGATTACAGACATACATCGGGACAGGTGAAACTGAATAAAAGCTTGTAAGAAAAAATCATCGACTTCAAAAACCCCCACATACCAATTTTGAATAGAATCAGACCATTTATATGTTTTCGATGAGAGCACATGTGTTAAATTCGTCTCCTAACGATAAAGTTGTGAAATCAATCTCGTTCAGATCATAAGTTAGTAAAAAACAAGTGAATGTTTCAAACTACCAGTTACAATGAACATATACCAAGAAAAATTAGTGCAAAGTGCAGTTCTTGAAGGATCAATATTATAGCCACTAAATGTGAGTACCAAAGAGTCTATTATCGCCTAATATCATACCACTGATAAGAAAGACCCAAGCCGAGATAAAACTGTGATTGTTTTTTTATCTGTGTGAATGAAATCGCACAATCTGTATTGCTGGAAATAGTGTTTTTTATCTCACGATAAACACCCTTTCAAAAAATACTATTTTATTTATTCGTCGAAACTAAAGGTCGAAATCTGTTTTTATCTACGTAAATATATTTCGAACATAAAGGAAACCACGCACTGAAATACACGACCAGGGTTAGGATGGCTGAGACGATTAGAATGGTAATTGACGAAATCAGACAAACAAAGCAAGAATTGAAGTTAGTTATTGAAGCGGTGGAAGTTAGAATAGCCCTGAGAGTGGAAGAAATAAATAGAAGGTTGAATAAATTAGAGAAAGAAAATAAGATAACTCAAGAAAAAATCGAAAATCTTGAGAGGAAATCCAAGGAAAATAGTATAGTTATTTTCGGTCTCAAACATTCGGCTCGAAACACAACAGTAGATTTCATCAATAGAGAACTTAAAAGACTCGTTGGAGTAGATGTGCGTGAGACTGATTTGAATAACTTCTACACACTGGGAAAAACAGAATTTTGTCCAATAAAAATAGAATTCATTTCATTTTTGAAAAAGGCAGCGATATTGAAGAACGCAAAACAGCTAAAAGGGACTTCTATATCTATTGCGAATGATTTGACACCCAAACAACGACAAGATAGCAAAATACTGAGGGAACATCTGAACCTTGCAAAACAAGATAACAACAACAACTGTTTCATAAGAGGAAACAAACTACATGTCAACAATCAAATATATAGTGTAGAAGACCTGAGCAAAACTGAAGAAGCTGTGGAAACAGAGGAAAAAACACATATACATAGTGCTCCAGGAACTCCAACTCCTTCACTCCAAAACAAGATTGATGATTTACCGAAGCTTGCCCAAAAACCAACAATCATAGAATCCAGAAATCAGAGGACTGCATCAATCTCTTCACCTATTTCTACAGCAACTGGTACCATAAAAAGAGATCAGAAGGAATCAACTGTCCATCAAAAGCTGAAAAAGGATAAAGAAGAAAAATCAAGGATTGAAACTCGGCAACAAAGCAAGAAGTGAGTCAGTCACCCGCCACAAAATATAAAAACACCTTTTTTTCTCTCCCTGAAACCAAGCCAAAAAAAAATTTTTTTGATGATTGTTTTTTATGTTTTTATATGTAATTAGTTGTTACTTAGTCTGGATATGGATCAATATATCAGAGACTTTCGAGTAAGTACGGTAGAAACATACTCCTTAAATAACTACACTGAAGCAGGAACTATACTGAAAGTAAATGACAATATGCGAAACTTCAAAATATTGCATAATAATATACGTAGTCTAAACAAGAATCTAGATGAATTCAAAATCCTCATCGAGGGTCTTGAGGTAGACATAGACTGTTTAGTATTAACAGAAACCTGGAAACTTCCTGACCCAAACTTATTCAAAATTCCTGATTATGATTTGATTTACAATTATGGCGAGTTAAACCAAAATGATGGGGTAGTGGTCTATATAAAATCACACTTAAAGTACAGGTATGAAATAAAAATTATGAACAAAATAAAATTCTTAGAAATTGAAATAAACACTGAACATCAAAGTGAAAATATTATAATAAGTGCTGTATATAGATCACCATCTACAGACATAACTGAATTTAACCGCTATTTACAGATATACTTCGAGTCACTTGATTTCAAAATAAATAATCACAACCTATTCATAGGGACTTGAATATTGATATTCTGGAAGTGGATGAATCAGCAAATGATTATTTGAGTATATTAAGTGAATTTGGATATATTTCTATGATAAATACCCCTACAAGAGTACAAGGAAATAGCATCTCATGTATCGATCATATATTTATTAAACCGAAAAATAACGATATAGATAAATTACTTCCGTTGGTAATACAGACATGCATTACAGATCATTTCACCACAATTTTACATATTATCTCAGAGGGTAAAAAAAATACTATAAATAATGCCATATATAAAACAAATATCAACATTGATAAATTAAAAAATAATATTCAAAACCTATTTTGGGAACCCGTTTACACCGAAATAAGCATTGAATCAGCAACAAAGAAATTCGTGGATATGACTATGAATATTGTCAGAGAGTGTACCGAAACCATCAAAATTAAAAGAAAATACCATAAAAGCACCTTGGATGACAAATGCCTCCTTACATCTGTAAATAAAAAAATGAACTATTCAAAAACTCCAAAACAACAGAATAATCTGGAATTGAGGCAAAGGTATAATAATTATAAAAAATAAACTAACATCATTAATAAAGAAGGCAAAACAGGTTTATTACGGAAATATTATTGAGAACAATCGGAATAATTCGAAAAAAATGTGGACAGTCGTTCAAGACATCACAAAAAACCAAAAAGTAAACAGGGAAATAACCAGTTTAATAAATGAAGCCGGAGAAAACATAACCGACACGAAAGGCATTGCAAATGAGTTTAATGAAACTTTCATAAACATGGGAAAGAACTTAGCCAAAAACATAAAAATCAACAAAAATATTCTCTTTCAAAGACCACGAAACTTGAACTCATTTGTTATGCTTGACACGGACCATCATGAAATTGGAGAAATTTTGCGTGAATTGAAAAACAATAAATCCCCTGGTTATGATGGATTGAAATCAGAAACCTTAAAATCTATTTCAGAATATCTTATTGAACCATTGACATACATTATAAATAAATGTATGGCCTTAGGATACTGGCCTTTGGCTTTCAAGGACACAATTGTTATTCCAATATACAAGAAAGGTGAAAATGCCTTTGCCAGTAACTACAGGCCAATATCACTGATAACAAACTTTGCAAAAATATTCGAGAAGGTCCTAAGAAATAGATTAGTATCATATCTCAATAAGTATAAAATATTATCCGACAAGCAATTCGGTTTCAGGGAAAATGTTTCCACACAAGATGCGATAGTTTCCCTAACAAATAATGTATTTTCTGCCCTAGATAAAAGTATGCCTTGCCTATGTATGTTTATAGATCTAGCTAAAGCATTTGACACTGTTAGTCACCCACTACTTATGGAATCTCTAGAGGATATCGGAATAAGAGGTAAACCCCTCACACTCTTCGAAAGCTATATTTCGAACAGAATCCAATGTGTAAGAGTCCGGGCTGAGTACAGTGATAAGCTTCCCGTGGAGTTTGGGGTACCACAAGGGACCGTTCTGGGACCGATCTTATTTTCGATATATATCAATAATTTGTTCAAAATTGAGAGCTCTGGAGAAATCATAGGCTTCGCAGACGATACGGCCATCGTTTACAAAGCAGCTACCTGGGGGGAGTTAAAATGACAGTACAAACCGATATTTCTCGTATCAAACATTGGTTTGATCAGAAGTTGTTAACAATAAATTTGAGAAAACCCAGTATATACCATTCACATGCTACGAATCCAAGACACCTGATTTTAACTATATAGAAATATATGAAGAAGGATCGATTTTCATATACTACCATCAAAAAGTGTTAAGTACTTGGGTGTACTCATTGATGACCATTTGAGGTGGGATGTCCATATCAAATACGTGATAAAAAAACTACAATTTATTCTATATAAATTCAGACACCTTTGTCGCACATTACCTCAGAGAGAACTAAAAATTGTGTATTTTGCACTTGTAGATAGTCATCTGAAATACGGCATCTTGGCTTGGGGTGCAGCACTCAGAAAACACATAACACCTTAGAAATACTACAACGAAGATTCTTGAAACTCATGTTACATAAAAAATGGGACTACTCAACAGAACTGACTTACACTGAGTCAGGAGTGTTTGACCTCAGGCAGGAATTCAGTTATAAATGTATGATCAATTATCACATAAGTAAGAAATTCAAAAAAGCAATCATGAATATGACACACGTAGAAAAAAATTACACTTAATTCCCTTCATGACAAAATCTATAGGACAAAGATCAAATGAGTTCTTAGCGCCCAAACTCTACAACAGCATCCCCGATGAACTTAAAAACATGTCAAATAAAACATTTAAAAAAAGTCTAAAAAATTTGTGCTGACCTGCCCTAGGGCATACGTTCATGGTTTGATAGAAACGAAAATATAATTAAATAAAGTTACATTTCATAAGGTATAAGGATAGGCAAGTATTTTGTTTCCATATCGCATCTCCCGTGCAACCAATCTCCAGATGAAATTGATCCAAATTCAAATATTCTAAAAGTCAATGTTGAATATATCTACTGTTTCTTGCTTCAATTTTAAATTTTGTATTGTGTTCTTTTATAAATTTTCGTTATTACAGTATATATGTGTGTATTTTTTATATTTTTATATATTTTATATTTATATTCTTAATTGCTACACTGTCTCGGAACAAGTATTTTACTTACCGAGTATATTTACTCATCATATCATAATCACAAAACTCCTCCGCCATTTTGGAGGAGTCATGTTGAATTTTTGAATTTTGAAAAATTATAATCTCCGATTCCGAAAACCCCTAGATATCAATTCTGAATAGAATCGGACTATAATCAAAACATTGCACGCCACCATTTCGTTGTTTTTCATAATCCATTGACACCGGAGTTATGCACACCTGCCAAATTTCAAATCAATCGGACGATTTGAAGTGGGTCAAATTTAACAAGATCTGATAACAAACAGACAGACACCGGGACAGGTAAAACATATAAAAAATAAAAAAAAAAATCACACACCAATTTTTAATAGAATCAGACCATAATCACAGAACTAATCCGCCATTTTGGCGCCGTCATGTTGAATTTTTGAATTTTGACCAAAAAAACATAATCTCCCACTCCAAAAACCCATAGATACCAATTTTGAATGGAATCAGACCATAATCAGAGAATTGATTATATTGGAGCCACCATTTTGTTTTTTTTTTCTATAAAAAATTTCACAACGCATTGCCATCGAAATTATGTAATAATAATAATAATTTAATAGAATGGGATGGCGACCGTTGAATCAATTTGAGCTGTTGAAATTGGCAGGAGTTCGGTCAGTGTTTTGAAAAAAAAAACAAAGAATCAAAATAGTCGACGTTTTGAACCTTTTTCATCTTCAGTACTCTGAGGTAAAAATAAACATAAAATATATTAACAATATCATACATATTGAAATTGAAGATGAAGCAATCAAGGCTTCGAAACGTCGACTATTTCAAATCTTTGGTTTTCTTCAAAATATCGACCGAACTCCTGCCAATTTGAACAGCTCAAAATAATGATAATGTTTATTTGACAAAAAAAAGAAGGAAATACAATGCAATTATATCAGTATATAAGTAAATAAACAATTACTAGTAATTATTACTTGATTGTGATATAGCCAATCAAACATAAAAAGTAAAAAATTTAAAACCTAAAATTTACAAATTTACAAATATAAACACATACCTATACTAACGACTAAAACTAGTACAATAAATTTGTTTCATTTTACAATCGGGAAAGTGTTCAAGTTTGATTTCGATAATAATAGGGAAATCAATATATTCATATTCAGGCTTTTCTGAAGTATCACAGTCGGGTAAGGTCATATTCAGGTGTTTCGTAATATTGAGTATCCTAAAATAGTTTTATTTTTTTGGTAAATATCAATAAATAATTTCATATCACTTCATCAATGATTTGCCAGAATTTTCTATTATTTGTCATATTTTTTAAAATAGTTTGTTGTCCTAAGCACTTATCCATTTTTTAATTTGGGTTTTGAACATACTGTAAGTAGGAATAATTTTGATTTTTTCAAGTAACAGATCCCAAGTTTTCGGGCCCTGATACTACAGTGTCTTTGTCCCACTAGTTTAAAACATTTTGGAGCTGAAACACTATGCTCTCGTCTCCTTGTGTCATACGGGTGATCAGATGGTTTAACTTTGATTACGTTTTTGTATATTTTAAGTAACATTTGACAATATAGTTGTCTTATATCAAATTTTTCCAAATTATTTTCATATTTTTTTTGTTATATTCAAGCAATTTAAATGTACATCGTTAATCCCTCCCCAACCTACTGAACCGTATGAAAGTTGGGACTGTATTAGTCCGTAGTACACTGTTTTCAAGTGGGTAACATCTATAATCTTTCACTAATTTGAATCTTGATAGAAATCCCCTCCTTTTGTTAGTTATATATGACATATGAAGATCCCATTTCATGTGTCGGTCAATTATTATGCCCAGGTATTTTATGGAAGTGACTTCAGGAGTGGATGTATGTTGATCTATGTTTAACGGTCCCATATTCGGTAAGTGATTGACGTAGGAAGTGAATGGTAGATATTCCGTATTTTCTACATTCAATGTAAGTTTATTATATTGGAACCATCTGATGATATTGGCGAAGTCTTTTTCTACTTTTCTTCTGAGTTGTTGCCATGAATGATCGCTGTAAAAGACTGCTGTGTCATCAGCAAAACCTGCCAAATTTCAAATCACTCGGACGATTAGAAGTGGATCAAATTTAACTTGCAAGATTTGATTACAGACAGACACACTGACAAACACCAGGACAGGTGAAACTAAAAAATAAAAGCTTGTAATAAAATTGGGATGTGAGATGCGACAGGAAGGTAAATTGAAACATGATGAATATAACAGATGAGGGAGAAAATATAATTACAGATGATAAAATAATGAAAAGGTAATTTTTTTTTTGAAAAATCACAGAAGCAGAAGAAAATAGAATAAACGAAAATGAAGGTTTGAACAACATTTTGGGAACGAAAGTGATGAATACAACAAAGAAGATAAAACTAGAAAAATCACCGGAAAGAAACAACATAACCACATACGTGATGAAGTAAATGCGATATAAAGGATTATAAAACGATTTATAGAAATAATGAACGAGATACCTAGGAATCTATGAAAATGCACTGAGAGAAATGAACAACGTATACTATATAACAGGGGAATATCTATCGAGCATCTGAGAAAAAAATCAAGTATCTGGGTAGAATCGTTTCGGAGATGGGAGAGAAAATGGAAGAAGGAACAACAGAACATTCTTTTCATGTTTGATATCTTTGGTTTTGATATATGTTTATAACCGTATGCGTTGGACTTTTTCGATACACTTTGGATGTGCCCTTTGGTGTGAAATTTTCTATTTTTGCCAGTGGCACCATTATTTATTAATTTTTTTTAAATATTCAATATTCAATGTAATTTGGCAACTTATTTGTTAAATAATTGATTGGTTGGTACCTTTCCATATGTTGTTCTCAACATAATTCAGTAATGTACAGTAAAAATTTACCACCGTCCCCTAACTTTCTGAAGCTAAAATTTAATATTACTCCAGTACTATACGTAGAGCGTCAGGTGAGCACTAAACTTACCGACCAACTGTTCTCTCGTCTTCTATCCTGAAATTCAAATATGATATTTTCGATCCGATATAAAGTACATCAAAAGATAAACTTATGAATTTATTTTAAACAAATTGGACATTGCGTCAATTTACTGAAAAAACGTAGTATTTTCGTATTTCATACACTTATATTAATAAAGGAAAAAAAAAACGCTTCGTATACTTTGTTTAAGGTCGTTATATGAATAAATAATGGTAAAGTTATTTTATTTTTTTGTATAAAAGTAATTACAATTTATTTTAACAACAAATTTCATGGATTTTGGAGCAAAATTTGATTATTTTTTTGTTTTTGGTGAAATTTCATTATTATTTCAAATTTTTTTATGAAACCAATCAGATGTTCTCAAAGTATAGACTAGAAGCTTCAAAGAGTGCTATTGAAAAAAAATTAATATTACATTTTAAACTAGATTTTTTGGTTCATCAAGCAGGGCCAAATATTTTTTCCATCTACACACCATTTCGAGTGTCATTTCGGGAATAAGCTGTGGAAAATTTCAGATGTTTATTTTGAATATTTCAAGAATGACAGATCTTCAATTGATTTTATAGAAAATTCTACTTTCATATACGTACTATTCGTATTCATATTTTTTTCACATTTGAAAACATGACACCTCGTTAGCTACTTCTTTCTTCTTGCATTTAAATTTTTGTTAGCTTAATTAGATCAAAATTTATAAAAAATTATGTGAAGTGCACTCGCGGCTACGTGGTCCTCGAGCATTTCAGTGTCACTGCCTCACATTTTCGTACGTTAGAAAAAAAAAATCTGCAGCTCACAGTTTTGATTTCAAACAAAAACTTAATATACTTTTTCATGTAGAATCTTTCATTCTTCCGAATGGCTTTATCAGTTCTTCCAAGAAATACTATTTTTCTAAGATATTCAATAAACAATGTAATTTTGCAATTTATTTGTTAATTAAAAAATTAAGCACACACCTCACGGTTGGTAACTTTCTATATGTAATACCAAACATAATCACTGATGTAGAGTAGAAAGTTACCGTAGTTCCCTAACTTTCTGAAGCTAAAACTTAATATTACTCCACGAATATCTAAAAATCTGAGTAAGCATTGCCCTCGAGTTTTCTTCGATTTTTTTTTCAGGATAAGACATTAGCCGGGATAGGAATCCATTCCTAAATACCAGGTTACATAGGTTTTATTCCATAAGTAATTGAGTGGTTTAGAGTATCAACGGCGTTCGATGAATCGGAGAAGAGAAATGAACTAATTTTATTGTGGGGAACATTCCGAAAATCCTCTTGAAAACTCCCCTCAACCGATATATCACATCAATGAACTGATAAGTAGAGTGAATTTTCACCAACTCGAAAAAACGGTTTCGCAGAGTTTATAACAGGTTTGAGCTATCAAGTGAATCACAGCCATAACTCATGCTTACGCTTTCGAAAAACTTTTCTCATCGAAGTGTTCTCCATCTGGATGGGGTTCAATATAACTTCCATTTATGTCTGAATTGTGCTGAGAGAATTGGTTGTTAACTTTTCAGTGGCTGCGCGGATTTTATGACTCATAAAGTTACTTTACATCATAGCCCGCAAAGAGTAATGACGAAGAATTTATATACTAGTGACAATGTGTCGGACCAACAAAAAGCGGATTTACTAGGGGAATATTTCCACAAAATTCATGGAGTTAGTAGGGAGGAAACCGATAACCACCGAGAAACCACAAGACATGCTGTTTATCAAAAATTCTAGCCACTCCATCCGAAATTGTTGACATCATTAAATCTCTCTCAAATAATGAGGCTCCAAGGTTTGACGGTATTGATACAGTTCTGTTCGAAAAATTACCCTAAAAAGCCATCATTCAATCAGTGAAAATGATCAACGCCATTCTCAAAAACTCAGCATTACCCAGGAGTCCTGGAATGGGCTTTTATTATGCCTATCCCGACAGAGGGCAAAAAACCAGGAAAGAAGGGGAGCTACCGCCCCATCTCACTGACCATCGGACTTTTCGGATAAAAATCAATAAAACATCTGGAGATTATTTGATCAAAGCGATGGTTCCACAGGGAACGTGTCTGTAACCGCATTTGTACTCTCTCTGTACGAGTGATTTTTCCACTTTTTTAAAAACCAACACGGCCATGAATGCAGATGATGTTGCAATCTACGCGCAATCATTTGCTAGCGAGATTGCAAACAAACAATAACAGATTCACCTGGATAGGGAAGTCACCCCATACATGAGAGAGAACAAAATTCACCTCAATCCTGAGAAGACGAAACAAATTGATTCTACAAGAAATGTTGACCGTCGAAAAATACAAATTTGTGCAAAGTTAAAAATTAAGGGAAGGATAACGGACCGCCCAACGGAAAACCTGGGGGAGCATCTGGACAAGCGCATGACAATAAAGCATTTCAAAAAAAAAAAGGTCAAAAAAAATATCTATCCACTTATAGCAGGAAATAGCTTCATGTCAATAAAAAACAAGATAATACTTTATCAAAGTCTAATCAGGCCAATTATTACATACGCCTGTCCAGTCTTTTGCAGTGCAGCAGTGACGTCGTTACATAAATTCCAAGTACTGCAGAATGAAGTATAGTCCATCCAATATCAGTTGCAGAAGCTGTTTCTATAGGGAGCAAATAAAAACTCACTTCGCTAACACGAGCGTATATGCGAGTAAACGGAACTAAAAATAATCTGTACCACTTGTATACAGTCTCCGTCGGCACAAAGAGCCCGCTGGTCAACGTGGACTTGAGTGACTGCTGTCTGTTCTACAACCGATTCGTCTGGGCCAATCAAGTCGGACATCAATGCTTGCAGGTGTGTCTATACGATGGGAGGTCATAAATCACGCGTTATATTTGTGTTTTGATAGCTCTGAAAGAATAAAAACCAGTAGCGTCTGGTGTGTGCCGATCGAAATACGTTTTGGAATATTCTAGTTTTTTTGGAAAATATGGCTTTTTTTCGACCATGGGAAAATGCAATTGCACAAAATAGTAATAAATTTTTTTCATTTTTCATTATTTATGAAGTAATTTTAAAATCTTAAAATATCTAAATAAAATTAGTTATCTCCGCCACTGCTGCTCACAGGATTTTGCCGCAAAGACTTTTTTATGCTTCAGCAATTGATGATGGGAAAACTATAACATCACCAACAATGACAGGTTCATTGGGAACTACACAATTTTGTTATGTTGAATATACAAAATCACCAAAAATCAGGCCATTAGCTTTCTAACGAGAAGATACTATAAATTCATCCCCCGTCTCTGTGTGAATATTGAATCCAGTGGATGTATAATCTAAATCAAGTACTGAAACACCGCAATACCAATGTCACGCCTGTCTCGCTGGAAATGGTTGGTAAACAGATCATTGTTCCTTCAATTCTCTCCGTCGCCTTGTCATTTCTTTTGAACAAAAGGGTCGCCTGTTTCCAAAACTTCTAATTGACCTTGAAGAACAATTCGGTAATATAATAGCTGCGGTCGAAACGCCTAAATGTCAATTCAAAGGGTATAAAATGAGCAGACGACTTCGGTGTAACTTTCACATGAAGGGCAGACTTGAGGTAGTTCTGAACTCGCTCAGGAAATGAGGTATGAGATTGAATATGGAATATTATACGGCAGACGTATATTACTACGAAACAGAAAGAATGATAACCTGGAGCGTAGCTTGATCTGAGTTCTAGAAGGATGATTGATTTTTTTCAATACAGACGTATATTACTACGAAACAGAAAGAATGATAACCTGGAGCGTAGCTTGATCTGGGTTCTAGAAGGATGATTTAATTTTTTCAATATAGATTCTATAGAAATACTACCTTTAGCTTCGATGGCGCGGCGGTCGGAAAGGTAAATTTGTAGTGTTCCGTTCGTCCAGCTACATATCATATCTGTATTCAATTCATGTAAGGTTTTGGATTTGGTGCAAGTCCAGGTGGCATGTTTTCACAATTCACAACTTTCGACTGTCACCGTGATACGAATATCTTAGAGTCCACCTAGTTTATTTGTACTCAACTGTTCAAAAAAGGAAGGAATTAGGTGTGAAGTCAGAAAGATACCGACATTATTCAGAATAATATGTAAAAATTAAAATAACAAGCCATACAAAATAAAAATAAAATAATTTTCGATTTTTTTTTACATCTGATAGAAATTACTTTCGTATTTTCAAGGTTGATTAGATTTATTCAGCATATGACACGGCCATCTATTGAATCGTGTGTGCGATATGTAGACAGACATTATTTCTAAGCCAATGGAAAACCTCGGAAATAATAAAAAAATGAAGGAATTTGTTGATAGCAATTAAAAAATTATTCATTGAAATGCTTTTATCTATATAATTACCCGAAATTGGAGGCACATAATCCGAATTTATGATTTTATAGAGGATCTGAACATTCAGAGCAAAAATCCAACATCAACACGATAGGTATATATGTTTGGTATTACACTAATTTATAAAAATTAGATCAAACTACTAATCAAAGACAGATTCCTTGGCAAATAGAACCGAAAGATTTTCTACGAGCACGATATTTTATTGAGTATGCTATAATGTGTGGGAAAACACTGCAGTTTGTGCAGAACCTATGATTTTCTTTATATCCAAATATCACATCAAGAACGAATAGAATTAGGAATACTGGTTTCATCTGAATTCCTATCATTAATTTGATTCATCTATCGGAAGGGTACCTCACAGATGTTCCAATCGCACCTTTCATAAACAATCAATTTTCGGAATTGACTGTTCAATAATCGATCTTTTTCGAATGGGCAAACACCTTGGCTGTATTCGAGAGGATGTGAACATAAAAACGGAAAACATTTAATTGTTTCAGGGGATTCATTCTTCCGTAACGGGAACAAATTGGCAATAATTGGAAAAAACTGCATGTGATCGTTATACGTAAATCCCTGCATTTTCCAGAATTTCAATTTTATGACGGAGTAAAACGACATGCATTGCCCATAAAGCAATTACACTGGCCTCATAGATGATAAGATGAGATACAATCTCTCAAGAGTCTATTTGCTTCAACTCAACTCGGAAGGTTGAGGCCAGTTGTACATGTCACAGTAAAATCACACTTCCATATCTACTTACTTATTTCAGGAGTCTTCACCACAAATGGATAACGAGATCTGAAAATAAGTTGGGGGGGGGGGAAAACATTGCAGTTTATGCAGAACCTACGATTTTCCTTATATCCAAATATTACATCAAGTATGAATCAACTGAGGAATATTGATTCTGTCCTATCATCAATTCGATTCATCCATCAGAGCTTACCTCACGGACATTCCAATCGCATTCTATGAACAATTACTCAGAATTGACTGTTCAAATGAACAAACTTTGGATAAATGGATCCTTCCCGAAGCTCCCATCTGTTGTGGCTCTATGCACTTGGCTTTATTCGAGAGATGTAAACATAAAAACGATAAACATTGAATTTTTTCGAGGGATTCAATCTTCGCGAACACTTTATTCGAGAGATGTAAACATAAAAACGATAAACATTGAATTTTTTCGAGGGATTCAATCTTCCGGAACGGGAAAAATTATCCATTGTTCTTTCTCACTGTTGGCCAACTGATGTAGTACATGAAGCACAATATAGTAACTACTCGTCACCCCATAAACAGGGTTATTTTCGATGGGGCGAAACTATCCACTATAATTTTTGGTAGTCACACTGAACATTTTTAAGCAAAATCCTATCTTCTTTGGATACACAAAACTAAAGCATGCATGCGATAATTTTTTCAACAAAAAAATCAAACAGTCCGAAAAGGAAACTGAAAAGCGAAAAATAAAATAAAACTTTTTAGTCTTAATAACTATGCTCCTTAACTAATGTAAGTAAATAATTTGGAGTTGGCACCATACAAACAAGCAAATTGATTACGTTAAGCCAGAAATTGCCGAGCATTCCCGAAGTTGATATCAGCGAGACAGCTAACCAAACGGGCACACATGTGAGGGCAAGTGGTCGTGCGGAGACCGCATTTTTGTGATGTTATTGTTTTTCGCTGGAGATTTTACGTTGCAATTTTATGTTATTTTGATTGGATTATTCCATGATCTTCCTTGATTTGAAAAGCGAAACATTCTTAATTGAATATTGAATAGAAATATTTTTCTGTGATTTGAAAAATCCACGATAAAAATAAAGTTATTTTTTATGAATTTCTACCGGAAAACAACTACTTTCAGAATATCTATCAGATGTAGTTCAATGTCCAGTGCGGCTTTAGCCGGGAAAGTAGTTGTTTTCTGTTAGACATTCACAAAAAATAACTTCATATTTAACGTGGATTTTTCAATTCACAGAAAAATATTTCTATTTACTATTCAATTGAGAATGTTCCCCTTTTCAACATGAATACCTCACAAGAGTTTATCCTCAACGATGGAAGATAGTGACTGAAGTTTATCTTCCAGATTCCACATCTGATTTTCTGAACATCCTGTTCATATTTTCTAACAAATCAATCTTCCTTAATTGTTTGGCACCGACTCAAAAGTAGTTACTTATATCAGTTTAGGAGCTTAGTTATTGAGACTGAAAAGGTTTAATTTTCGCTTTTCAGTTTCTTTTTTCGTCGAACAATTTTTTGTAGCAACAATCCACTAATTACTACCCACTTAATTTTTTATTACTTTCAAGATACTAACCCACCTTAATTTGATAAAGTAGGTTCGTGATAAGTGCTGTTGCACTAGTTTCGCATAAAGTAAAATTGTTACGTTCATTTTTGATCCTAGGACATGAACTTCACTATTTTGATTGTACAAAACTCTTATTTCTATTTACCATATCATTTATTCGAAGTATCATGGTTTGTGCAGAGAACGATACTTTGATACGCCCCTAATATTTCGGCATTTGGCAAAATTTGCAATTAAGTTCATTCTGCGCAAGTCAGGAGATCCGATTGACAATGATACATGTTGCCAACCATCCATAAATAATTCCTCGAGACAGATCATTTATTTTTTTCGATTTGGTTTGAGCAGTATTCCCTCTTTGCTTGTTTTGTCAGTTTATCGAGTTCTTTTTTGTAGTATTTGTATCGTTCTTTGATTTCTTCATTTCCTGGATATTTCAGAGAAATTCTGTATGTTTTTTTTTTCATTATTTGACTTATGCAATCCGGGTGTCATCCATTTCTGTTTATATTTTATTTTATTTTTTATTTGAACTTTTTTTGTATGTTTCTCTGTACAGTATTTTATCTTATTTATGATTTTAGTTGATATGTCATTTACATCTACTCCTTGATAAACGTCATACCATTTCTCTGTTTTCAATTCAGATCTCATTGCTTGATAATTTGTGTACAGTTTAAATCTATTGTTTGGTTGTTTGTGTACATTTCTTTCATAATTTTGGGAAGTGAGCGCAATGGGATTATGGTCTGTAATATTATATCGAAAAATATATGATTTCAATTTTAATTCTTTGGACTTTTTCTTGTCATTCACAAAGTAGTGGTCCAAGAACGTTTTGCTCGGTAGCCTTGTATATTCATTTATATAGGAATTATATCCAAAATAACTTAATATGTTTTCATATTCCCCAACGAAGTCTGTATCTTCTAAGAGGTTTATATTAATATCTCCTGTGATTATGTTAACATCTGCTTGTCGAGACGTGCTCAAGTAATTTGAGAGTTCTCTGTTGAAAACTCTCGGACAGGTACTTGTTATGTTAATTTTTTGATCTTCCGTTGAAATTGAAATATTTAATGCATTAACATCACCTATTGAAACATTTTTGGAATCATATTTCAAATGTTGTTTTACAAATATAAGTATTCCATCATTTTTATTAAGTGATCCCTGATTATAGACTATGTCATATCCTTGAATATGAAATAGGTTAGGGTCCCGAAGTTGGCGAGTTTCGGTTAGAATTATAATGTCAAACTCAATGGATAGTTCATCGAGTAATACAGTTTAAGGACCAATATTTTTTGTCACGCTACGAATATTCATATGGAATATTTTGAAGTGATTTGGGGTTGTTATGAGTTTGAAGGTATGGGCATCGTGGATAACTTTTGCAGAAATTAGTTCATTTTGGTATTCTCTGATGTATGGATTCATCATATTTATGTAATTGTGAAGTGGAATAACTGTTTCTAGAACCTTGTTTGGCTTTGCATTCTTTTTTAGTACCAGGAAATATGCACTGACTAGAATAATAATAGATAAAAATATTTGAACAAGAATACTACCTAATATAATGGACGATTAAAAAATTAAATTATTAAAATGTATAGTGGTTAAGATATATAGATAAAATATTTCAAAACTAATATAAAATAAAATTAAAATTAATTGGTTAAGAGGGTTGTATAAATAAAATATTTCAAAACTAATATAAAATTATGGCATATTAAAAAGTTGTTAAGTAAAATTTTTGAAATTTTCCAAATTTAAAATATAATGGATATGATAAAATAAAATTATGAAATGCAAAACATGTATAGTGGTTGAAAAGTTGTACAAATAGAATGTTTGAAAGTTAGTCTTTTGCCAGATTGGAAAGCTGTATAGATAAAATGAAATTATTTAGTTGATGATTCACCTTATTAAGGTTTTTTTGGAATTCTCAAGCTTCTTCCCTGGGCAACACTCTTCTTCGGGGTCTCTGTTGTTGAAGTTTGGCCAGGAACTCCTTTTTTGAAAGACCTCTTCAATTCTTCCTTCGTATTTTTTGTCTCTGCTATTATGAATTCCTTTCTCAGTACCCTTTTCTCACTTTCTACTTCAATTTTGTTTTCCTCTATCTTCTTCGCTGCCTCTGTCTCACTTTCTATTTCAGGTAGGTTTTCTTCTGTCTCGTATACCCTTGGAGATGGTGTTGGAGGTTCACTCACCACCTTCCTTTCCGTAACTGGCGAGAAATAGCTTTCTTCCCTACTAATTTTTTGGCGTTTTCAATATCTGCTACTGTGTATGATTCACCTTCCACTATCAGCTTATTACGTTTCAAAAATGCCGTTTTCTTGTTTGACTTAGCTTCTTTTAGCGCCCCTAATAGGATTTTCCTTTCTTCTAGTTCTCCGTTTGTTAGGTCTTCGGTGATCACTATTTTAGTCCCTTTTAATTTTCGTGCGTTCCTCAAAATTTCTTGTCTTCTGATTTGAGAACTGAGTGAAATGAGTATAGGTCTGTTATGTCCTGCCTTCTTTCCTAGTCTAAAAATGTTATTTATTTCGGTTCTCGTTATCTTCAATTCCAACTTTGTTGTTGCCAATTCGGAAAATCTATTTATCAATATTTCTTGGTATTCGTTTTGGTTTTCTTTGATGCCGTAAATAACAAGGTTGTTGAGTTTTAGCTGTTTCTCAAATTTTGACAGCTGATTTTTCAGTGAAATGTTTTCTTTTTCGAGTATTTCAACTTCATTTCTTATTGTTTCCACTTCTTCCTGTAGAACTGTAGTCGAACTTCTGGTAGTCGCTTCTGATACTTCAATTCTTTTGCTGAGATTCTCATTTACTCCTTTCAGCAGTAAATATACATATTTGATGGACACTTCTGTACCTTCCATATTAATTTCTCAGTGTGCGCTACTGGTATCCACAGTATTTATTTCTTTATAGGTACTATAAGAACACTGATCTTAATGGGAGATTATTATCGTCTATTGTCTGTATTTCGCGGCAAACGATTTTCAATTGATAGTCCAGCGAACTTCACTTTTTAATTTTTGTTTTTCGGCTCTTTGTATAGTTCACTACTTTCTGCACATTTTCACATAGTTTTCCGTTTACTTTATTGAAGATTTCCTATGGATATTCAATTTATTCTGGAGAGCACTATGACACGTCCACTCTTTACACTAGATATATTATGATTCATTTTGTTTTCTAGAATCATATACTGTTGTGAAGTAGAGCTCATTATTTTGGGTTGCTACAAGCCAAGGGGGTATCATCACTATATAAGTGCTGGTATCATCAGTGTATGAGTGCTTTCTACAATGTTTCAAACTGTGTAGATATTAAGAAGTAATGGACGCAAAATATAAGCTTGTGGTATTAGAGATTTGAGGTCCACGTAGGTCGTACTTCTTGTCTCCTATTCCTAATATAGCTCTCTAGTAATAGGATGGTATTTTCAGATAGATCAATATAGTATAATGAGTGTTTCATTGAAAATTACTCTCAGATATTTGATTTCTGTAGTGTTTTGTATTATATGTTTACAATTACAGTTGGTTAGATCACAACTTCCGTGAAACTCAACTTATTTCAGATTTGGTTGTTTTTTGGAGCTGTTTATAAAGGTTATGAATTTTGCTTTATTTTCATTCAGGCTAAGGAGGTTACAGTCCATCCAACATTCAACCTTATATAAACCTGCTTCTCCGTTTTTTGTGAGGTCTGACCAATTTGTTCCATGGAATAGGAGGACCGTAACGTCAGCTTATGAGATGATATCTCCGTGCATCTCCATATTGAAGATTTCATTGATATAGACACGGAATAATTTAGGACCAAGGACTCTTCCCTGTGAAACACCATATCTGATTTCTGATGGTTCACTGAAATTATTGTTTATTTTCACAATAGGTTTGATAAATAATTCCTGATTAGCGATAACGGCAAGCCTCTCATCCCGTATTTTTCATGTTTTTCTAAAAGTTCGTCGAATGAGATGCTGTCAAATGCTTTAGCTGAATCCAAAAAGACCTAGCGCTTCTTCATTTTTATTGGGGAGTTGGTGAATTTCATTTGTGAAATAATGCAGTGCATCTTCGGTGGAACATCCTGTCTTGAATCCGAATTGTTTAGTAGAGATGAGCTGGTGGTGATCGATGTGATTTTGTAGTCTGTTGGCTATACTTTTTTCATATAGCGATAGTATTGATGAACGATATTGGTTGGAAATTGTTAATGGGACGTCGGTCACCCCCTTTGAGTATAGGAGTAATTACAGCGTCTTTCACCTTATTTGGAAACATCGAATTTATTAGGTGAACTAAAAAGTGGAATGAAAGATTTGGGAACATCTGCCACGGAAATATCATCTATAAACAGAAAGTGTCGCCAACTTTTCAGTGATGTAGTAAAATCGTTAGATATAAAGTCAAAGTAGTGCGTTGAGCAAACAAACTGCTCTATTCTGAATGGAATCCAACAGTTTCAGAGACCAATGAACAGCCGTTATTTTTTAATTTCATTGATGTCGTAAACTAAATGTTGATCATAAAAGACGGAGGGAATCTGTGTTATTGCTTCGCGTGCGACAAAAGCTGTTTCATTTTGTAATGAAGGGATTTTCAGAGATTCGTGGAAAAACAATGACCGCTCGCACGCAGCTCCTTCCGTTTAAGTTATTCGATTAAAATTCAATTCAGAAGTGGGTCATTTGAAATCCAATGGATGAATCGAAATTATGATTTCTAGTGTATTGATGGGTGGTATATATATATATATATATATATATATATAATATATATATATATATATATATATATATATATATATATATCCTTCCTGTATATTTTTTCACGTAGTTTCTTGGGTTATTGGATTCCACAATTATTGATACATTCATATTGTTGAAGACGTTTCGTCCCGGCCTGGGACTTCTTCAGTTTTATTTATTTTATGTTGGGTATATAATTCTGAGTGACATGTAGCGGTCAATTTATATTAAAATGAATTTTCGTTTTTTTGGAATTTTTCCACATAATATTAATATGAATTGACCGCTACATGTCACTCAGAATTATATACCCAACATGAAATAAATAAAACTGAAGAAGTCCCAGGCCCGGGACGAAACGTCTTTAACAATATAAATGTATCTATAATTGTGGAATCCAATAACCCAAGAAACTACGGAAAAAAATATATAATATATATATATATATATATATATATATATATATATATCAAGAAACTAAAGAAAAAATATATTCAGCTGGGAACTAGAACTGCCCTAAAATGGATGGATACTTCACAACGATAAAAAATAGAATAGGAAGATACAAGACACCTACAATAACGTTCGTACGATGCGAACGCAGAATTCAAATAAAAGAATTTTGTTTTAACCTGATGATGACAAATACCACGTCGACACGTAGTTGAGAGAACTTATATGAATTGACTAAATCAGACGTTTATTCCGAGAAAAATATATATAATATATATATATATATATATATATATTTTCTTCAAATTGAAGAAAAAAAAAATATATATATATTTTTCTTCAATTTCTCGGAATAAAGGTCTGATTCAGTCAATTCATATAATTTCTCTCAACTACGTTTCGACATGGTATTTGTCATCATCAGGTTGAACCAAAAATTATTTCATTTGAATTCTGCGTTCGCATCGTACGAACGTTATTGTAGGTGTCACACCTACACACCTAAGGAGTCTTACAGTTCTAAGCCCGCTACTATTTGCCCCTTTTTTTAGCGGATATTAAAGAATATTTTAAGAACAATGGTGCTCGTGGTATTAACATTGATAACTCAAATGAACTCCATATGCTTTTGTATGCCGATGACATCGTTATTCTGAGCCAATCCGAAATTGACGTAACTAAAAAACTCAAGCTTCTGGAGAATTACTACTCAAATCGTCTATCAGTTAATACTGCGAAAACCAAAATTGTTGTTTTCTCCAGAGGTCCCTATAAAACAGATTCCTGCTTTTCGTTCAATGGACATCCAAAATAAGCTACCAACTCATTTACATATCTTTTTATTCAAATCGTCTTCTTTTTTTCGTGATATGGCTGATGGTTCCAATGCCAATACTAAGCAAGCTGCATTACTCCCACTTCTTGCTAAGACCAAGGTTGAATCAATGCAAATCAGGCTGCGTCTCTTTGATTCTCTTGTCCTTCTGCTTTTCTGTCTGGGGTCTACGCTATGTCGACATCATCGAACAAATACACACACAATTTTTAAAAAGGGTTCTTACGCTCCCAGTCCATATACCGCACTATGCAGTCAGAATAGAATGTGGTCGTGTCAAACTCTCGTACAATATTTTCAAATGGACACTAAACTGGCTAATGAAAATCTTCGGAATTAATGACTCAAAAATTATTCTCAAACGTCAATTACAGCTTACTAACTCTGACCTTAAATATAACTGGATATTGCAGTTCAAATCATTTTTTACGGTGATATACGCCGATGCTATCTGGGACAACCTTTCTCTGGAATATATCAAATCCAAAAAGAAATATCTTCTATTGAAATTCAGAGGAAACCTGAACGAGGCTGATCTATTACTTTTGCAACGGTCATCATTCCTGACCATGTATAACTCTTTCTAGATTCTACAGAATTCCCCTCAGAAATATATTTCTTTGACCATGCTCATCATGTACTTAAGAACCATTGCACAGCTAAGACTATGTTATTCCATTTCTGCCAAATTCATATACAATGGTTCCACTCATACCATTAATCCAAACGAGCTGTGCACAGTTTGTAACCGAGCTCAGATGGAGACACTCGATCACATTTTCTTTGATTGTTCCATATATTGTGTAATGAAACCTCCTTTCCTGAACTCCTCAACAAATATGACTGCTTTGGCCCATACTCTTGACACTCTTTCAGTTGATAATAGGCCAGTAGATATAGACAATCAATTAACATTAATTCCAAAAGTTTTCAAACTTCAATGGTATGTAAGTGCATCAATGAAAACAAACTTTATAATTTTGCAGAAGTTTGCGATTAACGGACCATTGTTTTGAATTGCAAAACACGTTTTCATGGTTCATTATTGCACTGAAAATTGCAAAAGTTCTGCAAACTAGGCATACCTATAGTAATGGAGTTTTACAAATGCATTGAGTTTGCAACCTTGTCAAGTCACGGAACCTTATTTTTTGTATTTTTTGTGAATTTTTCATTTTAATTTGTTTTAAAAAATTAAAAAAGTTCTGCAAATTGGATAAGTGAACGGAGTTTTTTTTTTATTCACGTACATTAGCAACCATATCCGAAAAACGCATAATGTATTCATTAAACATTTTTATCGACGCTTCCATTTCCAATACACACAAGCATTGAAATAATTACAATAGTTTTTTTTTGAGGTTGCAAATAAGGAGAATATTGGTCTCAGTGGATATGTAACTTTGCAACTTCATACGAAAAACGGAACCTATTTATCCACCAATTCTGTTTTTGTTGCATTTTCACAACTTCTGAAATAATTGCAAAAGTTATGCAAATTGAAATTAAAATTACGTTTAATATTTTACGTGACGCAAGATATTTGCAACCGTCATTGTTCAGCGGAACATTTTTTCTTACAACCGATTGTTTTTTTTTAATAATTTGGCCATGAATTGCAAATATTGTGCAAATAGGTTCAAGATATATATTAGACCGACATATCTACAGTGGTACAGTTAAATACTTGATTATCCATCGCGTATATCTGTTATATTTTGTACTAGTTGATTGAAATTTCATCCGAAGAATAATATAACCATAAAAAAATTCGAAACTAATTATTGATCTCGGAAGCAATCGCTGTTTCCGACTAATCAGCGAAATACATTTAATCTAATACTTTCGAATGCAACAATAGAAAGAATACAAAATTTTGCTAAATTCTGTTAAAAGACTATTGGAAGACATTGCTTTTTTATCGCATTAGAAATGACTTGTCACAAGATGACTTTATATCAATCGACGACATTTTGAAATGAATAATCGATGCTCTATGGAACTAAGGATATCAAAACGCTATCGATTGTATATCTCGCAAGTACATAATTTTCATCACCAAACAGAAACGTTGCTGAAGAATAAAAATTTGTGAAATCGATATTACATCTCAAATTTTGTTTTTACAGATATGTATTTCTTGAATTGAATGAAATTATAATTTACCATTCCACTCGACTTCCTCATTCCAATTGTGGTTTCGCATGAAAAAGCCTTTTGAATCTGAATGGGGGACTGAAATGTAATCGACACGTAAGAATCATTTTCCTGATTTATGAAATTTTTTAAAATAAAGGGGAAAAAACATGTTGGTATGCAATTCTATTTCAGTTGTAGCTCCAGGACTGCATTGTTTTGGTTAGTTGAATAGTTGTCTGTCATAAAAATACAATTGTCAATCTTCTGTTATTCTGGTAATGAATCGTGTTACTAAACAGCTGTGCATTCATTTTTCTGTAAACAGAACACTGTGACGTAACACAGTTGTAGGTTAATCGTACTAATGTACAACTGTACGAGTGTTTTTCAAATCTCAGTATTTCCTGCATTTTTCAACGAATCAAGAAAATTTTGAAAACGTGTCGAGAGATTCTCGATCCTTCAGCAAACGTACTCGTACGTATTTTTTTATGCAAGATCCTAATTGTATTCATATCGAAATCGTTAGCTTTCAACATTGAATGATTCCACCTACCGTTGACGAGCTTCTTCTTGGTCGATAGTTAACTTGGTAATACAATGAATGTCGTTTATTGGGTATATAAAAATCTTTATTATTCAGATATAACAGGTGTTGAAAAAATATATATTTTTTTAATTACTAATGTTTCGCATTGTAACATAGTTTGCAAATTATTATACTGCCACCAATTGGTAAAATGAGTTGTTTGCCCGAATCGAAAAACTTCAGATTTTTTTAGTAGAGTAAAATACGAAAATATTTTCTCTTGATTTTTCCCTCATTTCCGTGTTACAGACGAGGTTGCAAATTAATGAAAACATTCTACATCAGGACATCTCCACTTGCAACCATCATTTGAAACTTTTGTAATGATTTCGATACTTATTTCAATAAAAACATCAATTTAATGAAAAAAATTATTTTCCGTTTGACGCAAGAGGTTGCAAATCAAAACTCTTGTCAAAAACATTATTTTAGTTATTTTTTCGAGTTTGCCGAACTTTTGGAATCTTCATTGAAAAATAAGGACCAACATCAACTTTTTTTCGATATAACAGACATTTCAGTTTTGTATGAGTGGTTGCAGATTTATCAGAGGATGTAAATTGCTCTTTTTCAAAACTTCGAAAGTTTGCAGAACTTTTAAAAATTTTCTCGCGCTAATAATGTGAAAATTTATTAAATCCTGATTTTCAACATCTTCCGTTTAGAAAAAGAGGTCCCAAAATCAGAAAACATATCATATGGAAGTCCTCTTCACTCTACTGAAGTTTTGAAACTTTTGTAAATATTACTAAATTTTGGGAAAATCATGTCTATCTCTACTGGCCTATAAAGCTAAAGCCATTGCTACATACCTATGGAACGTTCTAAAACTACGATATTTCCTTAACCACGGATGAAAGTTATTCTGTGTTCATCAGTATAATACTCTCTACTACTTCTTCTCTATGTTTGTTTTTTTTTCTACATGTTTTTATGATTAAACTTCCCCAATACTTTTCTTGCTTTGTAATATATATGTATGTTTATTTATGTATGCATCAAATACCAGTTTACTGTAATATCAGGTTAACATTATCATTATTAACTATAAGGTTCAACACACATCCACTTATTCATCCTGTTGAATGATAACTTGCACCCTTGCCATAAAATGTATATTTTGAGAGGCAATAAATCTATTATTATCATTATTAAATGAATAACTTTAAATTTTTTTATGCGAAAACCGTACGTCAAACGGAGAAATCAAGGAGCAGATTTACTTAGGAAGGAATGGGGATTTCAAAAATACATTTTACTTTGGAAAAAAGCATTGGCGTATCACTTTTATCTTCAAATGATTCAGTGCAAATCTAGTGCGGGATTTGCACTGGCAAGAAGGAAAAATCATGTTGTACATCAGATAATGCCTTTTGATGCATAGAAGATGCGTACTACGTTGCCCAAAAATATCTCTTGTCATACCAAATTTATCTTATTTTTTCAATATCAGCATATGTTATTAGGAAACACCCTGTATAGATCGTGAATTCACGTAATCCTGTAGAGTTCGTCCAGTATTGAAACGACCTCTTTGGCCTTCCCCCACCTAACAACCAATTTTTCTCGAAGATACCCGAGCCATTGTCTAACTGTGGCTATTAATAGAAATTCCATAGGCGTACCAAATTGTTTTGTATAGGCGAAACACGAGACGTAGTTTTTGGCGGACGAGTTTTGTGATTATGGTGGCGGCTTCAAGATGGAGGACAAACATTGTGATTATGGTTCAATTCGATTCAAAATTGGTATGTGGAGGTTTTCGAAGTCGAAGATTATGACGGTTTTGTTTATGGTCCGATTCGATTCAAAATTGGTATATGGGGGTTTTCGGAGTCGAAGATTATGAAATTTTTGTCAAAATTAATAAGTTCAAGATGGCGGCTTCAAGATGGAGGACAAACATTGTGATTATGGTTCAATTCGATTCAAAATTGGTATATGGAGGTTTTCGGAGTCGAAGATTAGAAATTTTTGTCAAAATTAATAAGTTCAAGATGGCGGCTTCAAGATGGAGGACAAACATTGTGATTATAGTTCAATTCGATTCAAAATTGGTATGTGGGGGTTTTCGAAGTCGAAGATTATGAAATTTTTGTCAAAATTCAAGAATTCAAGATGGCGGACGAGTTTTGTGATTATGGTCCGATTGGATTCAAAATTGGTATAAGGGCGTTTTCGGAGTCAAAGATTATGAAATTTTTGTCAAAATTCATAAGTTCAAGATGGCGGCTTCAAGATGGAGGACAAACATTGTGATTATGGTTCAATTCGATTCAAAATTGGTATGTGGGGGTTTTCGGAATCGAAGATTGACATTTTTGTCAAAATTCAAGATTTAATCGTTTTCCTTTACTATATGGTTTTTTTTAAATTTAAATTCGAATTTTTCTCATCAACCCACGTCTTAGAATATGTATGAGAACTGTGCAAATACGTCTCATCAGTGTAAATGATGTTTTTTCCTTGTTCATGATACATTTTCAATTTTCTTAAAAATTCCACCCTTAGTAATCTAACTTCATGACTTTCCATCAATATCGTTCGATTATCAGGCGTTTTTTCCCAATCAAAACCTAACTCTTTGATCATAATGTGCAATGTTGAACGACTGCCTTCAAATCCTACCTGAGCATTTTTGATTTTTTTAAGAATAGAATTTAAAGTGGGGCGTTGTTTTTCAATCAAACAAAAATCATTTATAATCGTTCTTATTGTTTCACCCTGCCCTTCCGTAATATTATTTTTCGACTTCATTCTTCCTACTCTTTTTTGCGGATATGGCAAAGAAGGAATACTACCTGAATTCACAGCTGATTGATCCCTTTGAATTTTTTTAAAACAATATTCTGTTATACCCATTGCTGCCTTGGCACGTTCTTTGTAATTTTGTAAAGGTTTCTGTATCCCATTTTTGGCCTCATTTTTCATGAATTTGATAACATTTGCCATAATTTCTTTTTCCGCTACTGAATAGTACTTACCACTGGGCAATTTGGCAAGTTAACAAGCAAAGTTGAATAAATAACTGCACTACCTATTTATTAATCAAACAAACCTAACCTTCCAAACGCTGCATGTCAAAACACTGGTGAATATGCGCCGTAGTATGAGCAGCCACATCAAATCGTGTCGACTCGTGTTTTCCCCCTCTCTACCTACCAACAGGTCCTTTCAATACTGGATGAGCTCTACATACCATACCACTTGCAATAATGAAATGTGTCTCCTTGGCATTTACGTATAATGGTGTCAGGAGTGGGATTTCACCAACCACCTGATCGACTCACCTCCTGAAGTTCTTCGACAAGAAAGCATAAAGCAGCGGATTGACCCCAGAGTTGAAGTACGTCGAGAGAAACGTCAACGGTGTGAGGAGAGCGCTGAAATCAGACTCCCCGTGGTAATTCGGCGACCAGTATTGCCACATTTTGCGCGCGTGATACGGCAGATTGCAAAGGGCGAACGCGCAAACGACGATTATGAGCATTTTGATGACTCCACGGCGGGCACTCAGGACGTTCTGGCTTGAATTGGGATTGGGCATGCTGTTCGACGGAGCGTTCTGTAGGAGTCTCGCCTCTCCGTTGACTTGTGTCTGGAATAACAAAGAACGTGTTACGGTTGAGAGGAAATGATTGGCGTGGGGGTTATCAAGAGGGGAAATATCACAGTACTAATTTTCCAGAATGAATCGTGGAACAACGGCGAATGTCTATGACGTTGATTAGTAGTTATAGCAGCAAGGTTAGTTATTTCGCAGTTGTTGACTTTTGCTGAGTATTCCTAAATGAAATAACTCAATTATGAGAAACATCATGTTGGAAAGCAATGGATGAGAGAAAATCAAATGATGCCAACGAATACTACGACGTCGGTAGGCGCATACTGATGTATTATTTTATGTCGAAGAACCATCTACAAGAAATATATTTTTTCGATTGACTCGGACCTTACTTCATGGAAATCCATAGTAATTTTGAATCACAAAACACACGATTAGATTTTCACAGAATTTTTTGAATTCACAACAGGTTTCGCTAGCATAGTAGCTTCTTCAGGTGAATGTACAATAAACTGAATATACAATGGCCAACAGTTTTATACCTACTACCTAATCACCTATCAATATGAGTTTTCACTCAACGTGTGGGTCGGAATTATTGGCGAAAATATTATTGGACCGTATTTTCTACCATTAAGGCTAACTGGTGCAACCTCTACAAATGTTCAAGGAGCATCTTTCCATTTTACTTAAAAATGTTCCACTAGCTATTCGATCACGAATTTGGTTTATGCACGATGGTGCGTCTGTCCATTTCAGCATAACTGCTCGTCAGTACTTGGACGACGTGTATCCAAATCGTTGGATAGGCACCTCAACATTGGCATCCCAGATCTCCACACTTAAACCCCTTGGACTTCTGCATCTGGGGTCACCTGAAGTACTTGGTTTAAACGACCCCCATTGAATGTGTGGATGATTCAAGAAATCGCATCATTGCAGCCAGCGAGACAATCCAAAACACCAGGAATATTTCAACGTTTGCGCCAGTCTATGAGAAGAAGTCTTGATTCCTGTCTAGTGGTTGGAGGTGGTCATTTCGAGCAGTTTTTATAACTCCGTTCCGTTTGATCTTGTTGCCTTTTTCTTTGGTGTAATACACATAATTACATTTTGTTTGTATTTTCAATTTGATATTCTATTAAAACAAAACATGGTACTGGTACATGCCCACATTAAAAGGTAAAACAAGCGGACTAATTTTGAAATTGAAGTCACGAGTTGTGGAAACAAATCGTGATAGCCACCTACTAGATTTTTCGATTCCATTTACGGATGATCCGTTCATGCACAATGTTGTTTTTTTCCATTAGGTAACTATTGCTTGTACGGACATAATACAGGTTTTAAAAAAAGTTTTGCAATGCATCGTTCTTTTCAACACATTCTTTTAAATTGAGAAATATCGATTTTTTCAACCTATTTATTTTCCAACTGATTCAGTAACAACAGACAATTGGATACTTTTCATAAATATATCAACAAAATTCATAAAAACATTAAATTCGCTATCGAAATAGAATCAGAACACTCACTCAATTTCTTGACAATAACCAAACTAAACAAAAAATATGAATTTTCAATGTACCACAAACCCTCCCTCATTACTATTCATGCCAATTCTAACCATCCCTACCAACATACAGTTGCAGTTTATATGATTCATATATAAGTCAATGTTCCCTTTTCAGATGAGAATTTCAAAAAATAACTTAACATCATGAAACAAATTGCAGTGAACAATGGTTATAAAAATGACCTGATAGATAGTACTATTCTCTCCAAAAAACCCCATTCAAAAGCTATGTACGAAGGTTTTCCTACCACCAAAAACCCTAATCAGAATTATAGAACACTCACATATTGTGGACAGACTACGGAAAAAATAGCTTCATTCCCTAATAAACGAAATCTCAAAATTGCATAGAGAACAAATAATACGTTGGGTAGATTCATTGAAAATAATAAAGATAGAATTTCGAAAGCCGAAAAATCGGGAGTATATAAAAAATTTTATTTTTGAAAAACGTACAAGTTCGTGGAAGGAGAAATATAAATATAAAAACAAGAAAGTCGAACACTATATTCTCCAGAGAGTATAGAAGAATAATATAAAAGATAGAATCAGAAGAAAAAAAAATATGAAGAACGTAGTTCTTTAAATGAATTTTGAATCGTTATTTGCCATATGTTTTCAAATGGTCTCGTAGATCATTGTAAAATTTCATTCCATTGTAATATATAGATTTTTGTCGAAAATTTGTCTTTATTTCAGTAATCACTAGATTATTGGAAAATCTGGTTGGGTAACTGTGTTGTTCACTATTAGTTCTGAATACCAAATCAGAATGCTTTATATTATTTTTAACGAAATGAATGAAGGTGCACAGTCTCATTTTGTATACTGAATCAATATCTAAAAGTTTTCTTGGTTTATATGAATTAACTGTTGGTTCTCGATAGTCAAGTTTGAATATACTGTAACGTAAATAAACTTAACTTGGTTTATTAATAATTTATTTCACACTTAATCTACAACTTAATTTATATTACTACGCCACTGAATAGCTCGATCGTATGGGCTCGTTCAGACTGTCTTGACTCCACTTGAGGGTTGCCTATTTATCTCCGATACAGCATTCTCGATGTTTCGAATTCTGGCATGTTCCAATTGTTTCCAGACCGTTGTTTTCCGTGGCAGAGCGACTGGATGGTTCTCGAATATCTCCGGGGATGATCTCATCGTTGTCGATGGCAACACGTGAGGCGACAGGTCCGGCCTAGGTTCGTTACATTGCCCCCTTCTTAAAGACATTTCGTCCCGAAATTTCATCCTTGGAGTGTGACGATATCTGCATGACTCCCCATATCTGCACCGTGAAGTTCGATGGAAGTAACACTCCACGGTCTTCATGATCGGTCGTGGAAGAGGGTTACAGCAAACCAAAATCTTGACGCCGCTGGATCTGAATATCGCCTCCAGCATACTTCTTATGACTCTCCAGTCCAACCCATCAATACCACAGGATAATTTTGGAATTGCTAGATCCACCAGGTTCTGGTCCACCATAGTATCTCTTAGTTTGGTGAGACTCTTCCAGACATCTTCATAGGACGGTTTATCTTGGGAATGCCTCTTGGTTACTAGGTAGTAGTTGTTTCTCTGGCCTTTCTTCAACTGTAGCACCCCACCAACTTCTGGATTCTGCCCCCGCAGTGTTTGGAGTTGACCAAATTTCTTGGAGAACACTACGGCGATGCCCCTGGACATTCGAAGATCTTCTGCCACACAGTGCGCTAGTGCGTAGTCAGCAGGCACCTCGAAAAGGTCTCGTGACTCCTCTCTAGTAACTCCCATGTAGAACTTTCTGCCCGTTTGAATACAAGGACATAAACTTCGAACGTCATATCATCCTCCGGTGGCTTGAGGGTGCGAACTTGGTCATGGTTTCCAGCGTAAGGGCCAACCTGTTGAAATGGACGACCCTTGGTTTCCTCGGGTGGCTTATGGATTCGGTACACAAGGTCGTTTATCCTTTCACGATTTTATACGGGCCTTCCCACGAGTTCCGCAACTTGGGTGATAGTCCACGACGACGTTTGGGGTTGTACAGCCAAACCAGGTCATCAACCTTAAATCCTCCAGCGTCGGCCTTGATGTCATAGGTCTTCTTCATTTTATCGCTGGCACTCTGGATGTTCAACCGGACTCGTTCGTGGATGTCGTCCATTCTCTGCCGAAGTTTGCTGACGTAGTCCTCTCCCGCAGTGTCTTGTCCTGGCGGTATCGCAAACTTCAGGTCACAAGGCAGTCGCAGTTCTCGGCCCATTATAATACTAGCAGGAGTTTGACCGGTTGACTCGTGTACTGCGGATCGATAGGCCATCAGGAACAAATGAAGATACTGGTCCCAGTCTCTTTGATGGTCAGAGACAACCTTGGACAAGTGGCGGTTGATCGTCCTGTTCATCCGTTCCACCATTCCATCGGACTGCGGATGTAGGGCCGTGGTTCTTGTCTTGCGGATGTTCAGCAGTAGACATATTTCCTGGAAAAGGTTGGATTCGAAATTTCTGCCTTGATCCGAGTGCAGCTCCATTGGAATACCGAATCGACATATCCATTCTTTCACCAAGACGTCGGCGACGGTGATGGCTTCCTGGTTGGGCAGGGCATAGGCTTCCGCCCACTTACTGAAGTAGTCCATTGCCACAAGGATGTATTTATTCCCGTGGTCGGATACGGGAAACGGGCCGGCGATGTCAATGGCGATTCTCTGAACGGGCTGCCTACGTTGTACTGACGCATCGGGGCCTTGGGTCGTATTCGAGGTCCATTGCTAGCAGCGCATACAGCGCACTTCCTGCACCAGTCCTGACGTCAGCTTGACAATTGGCCCAGTAAAACCGTTGCCTCACTTTCTGCAGGGTCTTCGTCACTCCCAGATGTCCTCCGGCGACTCCATCATGGATTTCCGCAGCACTTCTCTCTTCTGTTCCTGGGAACAATTATTTGGCGTCTGTCTTCCCCACCAATATCGGCCTCCAACACACGTTTCAGGATCCCATTGTCCAGAATAAGAGAGTTCCATTGTGCCCAATAGGACTTAACAGCCGGCGAGTAACCTGCGACTTCCTGCCATGATGGTCTTCGATTGCCCTTCTTCCAGCTGACGACTAAGCCAAGGTCGGGTCTCTCTTGGTCTTTCTGGATCTTGCTGTCATTCCAGTTGTCATCCATTGCCGCGGTTCTACAAAGTGTTGCTTTTCTCTTCTGCTCGTCGGCAATGTGAGCAATCATCTGACATGGTCTTCGCGACAAGGCATCTGCATTCTTATGGCTGGTTCCGGCTCGATGTTCGATCTCGAAATCGAATTCTTGGAGTCTCTCGATCCAACGTGCTACTTGACCCTCAGGATTTTGAACTGTAAGAGCCATTTGAGAGCTGCATGGTCAGTTCTCAACAGGAATCTTCTTCCATACACGTACTTGTAGAAGTGTTCCACTCCCTTTACAACAGCTAACAGCCTCGCCTGGTGACACAGTAATTGCGCTCTGGTTTGCTAAGCGTCTTGCTGAAATAACCAATGACCTTCTCCTGTCCCTCCTGGATCTGAGATAGGACAGCTCCAAGTCCCACGTTGCTGGCGTCCGTATCCAAAATGAATTTCCCTTTGGGTAGGATAGCTCAGTATAGGTGCGTTGATCAAAGCTCTTTCAGCTTCCTGAATGAGTCTTGACATTCTTCGACCACTGGAACTTTGTTTGGCCTTCCGTGAGCTTGGTCAGTGGTTTAGCGATGTTGGCGAATCCCATCACATATCGGCGATAGTATGTGCATAAACCAAGGAAACTTCGAAGTTGGTGAATGTCTTTGGGATGGGCCAATCCTTAACAGCTTTGATCTTCTGGTCGTCCACTGCTACTCCTTCCCAGAGACAACGTGGCCGAGGTATCGTACTTCTTTGGAACAGATGGCATTTTAGGGCTCAGCTTCAATCCGGAGTTCCTCAGTCGCAGGAATACTTCCTCCAATTTTTTCACGTGGTCCTCAAACGATCTGCCGACCACAATTATGTCGTCGAGATACACTAGACACGTGTTCCATGAGAGTCCCTTCAGTACTGTTTCCATCAATCTTTCGAATGTGGCGGGAGCATTACAGAGCCCGAATGGCATAACGGTGAACTGCCACAATCCTGAGCCGATGGTAAAGCAGTCTTTTCTCGATCTTCCTGAGCCAGTTCTACTTGCCAGTATCCACTCTTCAGATCAAGGGTCGAGAAAATCGTGGAACCAGCCAACGTGTCTAGGGTGTCATCTATTCTCGGGAGAGGGTAACTGTCCTTCTTCGTGACATTATTAAGTTGGCGATAGTCTACACAAAAGCGTGTCGATCCATCCTTTTTCTTCACCAGTACGACTGGAGAGGACCAGGGACTGTCAGATGGTTCGATAACTCCTTCTTTTCCCATATCGCTGACTATTTTGTCAGCCTCTTCCTTCTTGGCAAGAGGAAGTCTTCTTGCGGATTGCCGGATCGGTCGGGCACCCCCAGTATCAATCTTGTGCTGGACCACATTAGTTCGACCTCCTTTTCCTTGTCCGGTATCGAAGATGTCTTGGTACTTTTGACTAAATCTTTTAGTTTGGGCTGTTGAGCTGGTTTTATGTCTTGGAAGAGATGGCAACCAATTTTTCTAGTTCTGTGGGCAAGTTGTTGGTTGGCTAATCGTACCTCGTACGCCCGGATCACAGATGAAACTGACGAGCAGTGGCCTAAAATTGTTCCTTTCTTTATGGTCACTGGAAAGTAATTGACATTCATGACCCTTACCGGTACAAATTTTTCAGCACGTAACAGGGTTTTCCTAGGCAATCCCTCGTCCAATTTTCTCATCATGAAGTTTGGGCTCGAACATCATCACGTCTCCACTGCTCGCACTCCCGTCCAGGCGAGCCTCCAGGATGGTTTCAGCACTCTCAGGTACGCTTACATCTTCAGCCAACAGCACACGGATCAACTTTTCACTTCTCCCATGAAGTACCAGCTCTTCTCCGTTGACACGTAGGACGCCGTCTTTGAAATCCAATTCAAACCCTCTGGAATTCATGATGTCCATTCCGATGATTGCATCGTCTTCGATGTCCGCTACAAGTGCCTGATGTTTCACTTTAGTGCTGCCCAAAATTATTTCAATCGGTAGCTCGCCATATACAGTAGCTGGCTCCCCTGTTGCTGTGCGTAGCTTCCAAGTTGTCGGTTCAATTCGTTCCGGTGTTCTGGCAAAGGAAGGTCCGAGAATTGTCCTAGTCGCACCTGTATCTAGCAGCATGGTGCAAGGCTCGTTATTGATGAGACCGTCTACGAAAACACCTCTGTTCTGTCGTTTCAGGATAGCGACATATGCGTTGTTAACCGGGGCTTGCTGGACACAGGCCGACGATTGCCCCTTCTCGTCGACCTTCTTTAGTTTTCCTGCATCGGAGTCGTGTTTGAATGTTGGCATTTCTACGACATTCCAATTTTGCCACAATTCCAGCATCTTATCTGTCTTTTCTCCGGCAAAACTTCCTTCATCACTTTTCTCATGGCAGCTTCCAAGTCAGCATGCTCCTGTGAGTCTTCTTCAATACTTCGAACTTTACTTTGGTTTTTGCATGATTGCTTTGCTGCCTCAAATTCCAAAGCGCGGCCAGTGCGTCTACGAGATGTGTTGGACGAGCTAGTGTCAACGCTTGTCTGGTTTCTTGGTCACGGAGTCCATCCAAGAATGCCTGAACTGCTAATCGCTCCATTACATTCTCCGGTGTGGCTGGATATGCGAGACGAACCAAGCGTGCAATGTCAGCTTCGAATTCTTGTAAGGATTCGCCCGATTTCTGGCAGCGATTTTTCAATTGGGAGTGGTATACGTGTTCCAAATGGGCGTGGCCATATCGTAATTCTAGATGTTTGATCAGCTGCTCATAGTCCTCCTGTTCTTGGGCGGTGAGAGTTTGTAGAATATTTGTCGCTTTTCCACGTAATGCAAGTGTCAGTGCAACAGCTCTTTCCCCTGCATTCCATCCGTTTGCTTTGGCCGCTGCTTCAAACTGCCGGCGGTAATTTGCCCATGGAGTTTTTCCGTCGAACTGAGGCGGCTTCATGGAAAGCTTCCCTATTTCTGGAATGACCTTGACATCTTTTATACCCTCTTGAACTTTATCCACGTTCAAACTCAAGTCCAGCATTGCATTTTCGTTAACCATCTCTGTGGAGGACGCACTGTTAATTTGTTTTTTCCAGCTTACTGATCGTTTCCTTTATTTTGTCCATTTCTGCCTCGACCCCATCTTTGATTTTATCTACCTCCGTGTTCATTTGCTCCCTAATTTTATCTATCTCTGTCTCAACGGTTCCCATTCTTTCTTCTAGAAAATTAGCCACACCACACAATTCTTTTTTAGGCCTTCTGTGTTTTCCAGGAACTTCTTCCAGGCTTCTTGAATTTTCTAGAAGCTTCTCTTCCAGATTTCTAGAATTTTCTTGAAGCTTCTCTTCCAGATTTCTAGAATTTTCTTCAAGCTTCTCTTCCAGATTTCTAGCATTTTCTTCCAGGCTTCTTGAATTTTCTAGAAGCTTCTCTTCCAGATTTCTAGAATTTTCTTGAAGCTTCTCTTCCAGATTTATAGAATTTTCCTGAAGTTTCTCTTCCAGATTTCTAGAATTTTGTTGCAGTTCTTCTTTCGCGGATTTAGTAGTTTCTTCGAGTTTATTCATTACCAAACTTAAATCACCTCCGGGAACTTCGAATAAAAATGTTTCGAGGTTCTCACCTTCTTGTATAAGTCCTTCTGCAAGTCTTTCCTGAGTACTTGCTTTTACCTGTTGTTTCCAGTTCCCTTTCCTCCAATTCCTGTTTCAATTCCGCTACCTTCAATCCGCAAGGCGCACTTTTCTTGAACACATTTGTCTTTGACGAGGTATCAGTCTGTTTTACACGAAAAGTTATCAGTTTGTTAAAAATTCACTTCGCGAATTCTTTTCCACGGGCCACCAGTCTATTGTCTGTTTCACGCGAAGAGTGTATCAGTTTATATTCCCACGCACAATTGTCCACTTCGCGAAAACCGGGCCACTGTCTATTTTCTGTTTCACGCGAACAGCGTATCAGTTTATATTCCCACGCACAATTGTCCACTTCGCGAAAACCGGGCCACTGTCTATTTTGGGCGTACAGAAAGGTCTATCAATTTATTTTTCTGACTATCCACCCCACGATCACTTGTTTATTTTCAAAATCTCACTTCCGACACCAATTGTAACGTAAATAAACTTAACTTGGTTTATTAATAATTTATTTCACACTTAATCTACAACTTAATTTATATTACTACGCCACTGAATAGCTCGATCGTATGGGCTCGTTCAGACTGTCTTGACTCCACTTGAGGGTTGCCTATTTATCTCCGATACAGCATTCTCGATGTTTCGAATTCTGGCATGTTCCAATTGTTTCCAATATTGACCGTTGTTTTCCGTGGCAGAGCGACTGGATGGTTCTCGAATATCTCCGGGGATGATCTCATCGTTGTCGATGGCAACACGTGAGGCGACAGGTCCGGCCTAGGTTCGTTACAATACACTTGATGATTTTGTTTTGAAGTGTTTTCAATGGCTTGAGCAAAGAATGACTAGCTGAACCCCAAACAGAAATTAAATATAATAAAACAAATTGCAGTGAACACTTGATATGAAGTTGACCTGATATATGGTATTCTCTCCAAAAAACTCCATTCAAAAGCTATGTACGGAGTTTTTCCAACCACCAAAAACTCTAATCAAAATTATAGAACACACACATATTGTGGACAGACCGGAAAAATAGCTTCATTCCTTAATGAACAAGATTCATTAAAAATAATAAAGATAGAATTTCGAAAGCCGAAAAATCGGGAGTATATGGATTGAAGTCTGGAACTTACCCTAAGGTATCTATTGGACAGACTGGAAGATCATTCTAAGATAGGATCCATGAACATCATATGAGTTATGTAAAAAATAAAACAAATACAACATATTCCAATCAGCTCTTAGGCCCGATTTCACCAACGTCTTTAAACGAGTTTTGTTCAAATTGAACTTAGATTAAGCTTTCTACACGTCCTATTGGCTTTCACCAGGAACTATAAACCGCGTTTTGTTCTAAACGGCGTTTCCAATTAAAACGGGCTGAATTTGGCGAGTAACGAAGTTAAACGACGTTTAGTTCATTGGTTTCGTGCACGTTTGACAGATGGTTGACATTGGAGGTAAAACAACCTTACTTTTCCGATTTGTTTATGTTGGAGAATTGAACATTCCTACCTATTTCAAAAAGAATTCAGTAGTTGGATTACATGTGTAATTGTTTGATTCGTAGATGATCATGCCTTCATATTGTTCTGTTGTGAAATGCAAAAAAAAATGCATCAAAAGACGGCCGAATACGATTTTTCAGGTAAATTGTACATGTTTGTATTTTTGACCTTGTTATCAGAATTCCATCTGCTGTTGTAAGAAATAGAAAACATTGTGAAATCTCCCAGAGAAGGCAAGCAGCCTAGATATATGCCATCAAACGGAAAGCCTGGTCTGATAAGTTAACGAAATATGGTAGTTTGTTCCAGACATTTTCACTCTGGTAAAGGAAATATGTTGTATATACCAATTTATTCAATGAGCTGGGTGCCGAATGGAGTCCAAAGAAGGAATTTATTTGATGAATTATATTTTTACATTCCAACCTGAAATTCATTGTAGAAGATATTGTCACTTTTATCAAGTTTCTTCAAAAAATGAACACCCACAAAAATATCACAAAACATGAGCCAAACTCGAAAGTTATCGGTGTTCAATTCTTAGGTTATATTGTCACTTGGCTTTGGCTCCTCTACAAAACAACGAAATCTATGCAAAACTGACAGAAACGTACATATTTTACTATGTTGCCAGCTTTTGACTGTCCTTAAACTAAGTTTCAATAAACTCGGTTTAGCTTTCGTCTGTTTGTGTCGGTGAAACTGGATCGAGGTTTATCAAGAATAAAATCTGAGTTTAGTGAGAACGGAGTTTAGTAAAACGCCGTTTATCTGTCTTGTGGTGAAATCGGGCCTTAGAGGAAAACCATTGTTTCAATGATGATTTCGAAAGTATACACGTGGAAAAAGGTATTAAACTGTATCAGTTGGAAACGTTAGAAATTAATAGGTTGAAAATTTCGATTTTATTACTCAACGACCAACTTGATTTGAATTATTCACCACTTTTGAATTTATTTTCCTCAAACTCTTTGTAATTATTATAATTGAGGATATATTTTATGTTTTCCTCGTTAGAGGTTATTACCTAGGTATAGGTATAAAACTGATGGCCATTGTATATTTAGTTCATTGTACATTCACCTGAAGAAGCAACAGTGCTAGCGAACCATATTATGAATTTAATTAAATTCTGTGGAAATCTAATCGTGTGTGTTGTGATTTAAAAAAACCAATATATTTGATAAATTATTTATGACAGAATCTCCCAAAAATTCCCTGAAACCCCTAAGATTTGTAGGCTAGGATTAATCAATAATGGTATTTATTCACAAAATAAAGTATACATTGTTGGCTCATATGGCTCATATAGTATGTGCGAAATGATATCTAGGAGTTTCGATAAGTGCGAAACACTTGTTTTGAAGAAAGTAAAAATGGGATTTAAAAAAAAGTTCATGATAAACACTGGACATAGCATTTACTAACGAGTTGGAACTGGGGTGTATGAAATGAACAATTTGAAGCTTAAAATATGAAATATAAAATAAAAAATAAAATATAATATAAAATACAATGTAGACACTGATTAAATTTGACTTTTGGACGCTCACATTATCAATACGTAACACAGTGAGTACACTAAGTTCAATGTTTCACATTTATAGTGAATTGGTGTTTTTTTTTACAAGCTGGTGTTTTTTTTTACAAGCTTTTATTGTCCCGATGTTTGCCATCAAATCTTGCAAATTAAATTTGATCCACTTCCAGTTGCACGATTAACGTGAAATTTGGCAGTTGTTCATAGTTCCCGTGACAATGCATTATGGAGTTTTGGAGAAAAAAAATGGCGGACGAGATTTGTGCTTATGGTCTAATTCGACTCAAAATGATGTGGGAGTTTTCGGGGTCGCAGATTATGAATTTTCTTTCATAATTCACAAATTTGGAATGGCGGCTCCAAGATGGCAAACGAGTGTTGTAATTATGGTCCGATTCTATTAAAAATTAGTATGTGGAGGTTTTCGGGGTCGGAGATTATGAATTTTTCTTCAAAATTGACAAATTCAGGATGGCCGCTCTAAGATGGCGAACGAGTTTTGTAATTATGGTCCGATTCCATTAAAATTGGTATGTGGAGGTTTTCGGGGTCAAAAACTATGAATTTATTCTCAAAATTCATGAATTCAAGATGGTGGCTCCACATGGTTGTGATAATGGAACGTTTCTATTCAAAATTGCTAGCTTTGGATGTGCGACGTAGGTTATATATTATTGGATGTGCGACGTGAGTTATAGATTCAAGAGCTTGTCGCTTATGAATTCGAACTGAAAATTTTGCGCGACAAGCTTTTTAATAATAATAATAACTTTATTGTCCCAAGAGACATAACATGTTTATGGTTAGGGACTAAACTAGATAAAAAAAAAATACATATTCATCATGGAAGTAGTCAAAAACGAATTGTGGATTCACATTAGTTCAAAAAGTATATATACCAAGGTGAAACCAAATAAACATTTTTAATTATTTTGCGTGTAAATAAAAAAAAAACATATTTATAAATTTTTATCCAGTTGATTGAAGTGTATATGTCAATTCGATTTTGAATTTCGCCATTAATTTTTTTTATGTTGTTAGGAATTGAATTATAAATGATTATTCCATTATGGTAAATACATATCTTTCCAATTTCGGATTTAACATTACTAATGGATAAAAAATGTGTTTGCCTAGTGGCATAATTATGAATTTCGTCCATTTCAGTGAAACTCATATTGGATGTTTTTTTTATTTTAGTTTCGACAAAATGAAAGAAACAACATATTTTGAGTTCGTAGAGAGAAAAATCTACGTCGCACAACCAGAGCTATTATTTTTCAGTTTTTGGCGCATTTGAATAAAAGCTTGTCTTTAAAAAGGTTTTTTTATTGATTATCTTATTACAAGCTTTCATTTTCTTGCCTCGTTCGTATGTCATTCTTTCCGGTTCAAAATTTGTAATCCATTTTTGGAGCACTTGCTGACATCCGATTGAGCTGAAATTTGGCGAGTGTTCATAACTGCGGTGACAATGCATTATGAAATTTCTGTTAGGGAAAAAATAAATGGCGGCTCCAAGATGGCGAACGAGTTTTGTGTTTATGGTACGATTCGATTCAAAATTGGTATGCGGGGGTTTTCGGGGTTGGAGATTATGAATTTTTTGTCAAAATTGATAAATGGAGAACGGCGGCTTCGAAAAAGCCGAGGAGTTTAGTGATTATGTTCGGATTCTATTTAAAATTCGTATGTGGGGGTTTTCGGAGTCGAAGATTAGGATTTTTCTGTCAAAATTTATGGAATTGAAGAGACGGCCCATGGAATTTTTGATATAGAAAAAAATTAAATGGCGCTTTAAGATGAGTTTATGGTCCGATTCGATTCAAAATTGGTATGTGGGGTCGAAGATTATGAACTTTTCTTCAAAATTCATGAAATTAAAATGGCGCTCCAAAATGGCGGACTAGATTTAGGTTTATGGTCCGATTATGTCCGAAATTCCAAGGAATTTGTAAATTACTCAAATGAACCAAGTCTCAAACTTCTAAACATAAATGTACAAAGTCTAAAAAATAAGCTCAATCAACTGGAAGTGACATGCTCCCAGTATTCTCCTGATTTTCTCTGTGTTACCGAACATTGGCTGGATAGCGACAGACTGCCTGAGGTGAACATACAAGGGTATAAACTGCTTTCAAGTTTCTGCAGGAAAAAACGTCAACACGGCGGATCAGCAATTTTTGTGAAAGAAGTGCACGTTCCTGACTGTGAAGATAAAATCATGTTTCAAACATTTTCTAGTGAAATGTGCTTAGAATGTTCAGCGGTAAGTTGGGGAGATGATTCCAGCTTATTATTATTATCTATTTATAGACCGCCATTATCAATATTTCAAGATTTTCTGAATAAACTAGATAATCTCCTAGGGTATGCCCTCAAAAAATTTCATACAGTCATTCTAAGTGGAGATTTCAATGTCAACGGTCTTAATCCCAACTGTCCGGAAACGAAAGCTTTTTTGGATGTGATAGAATCTTTTCAACTGAATATTCATACTTCTCAGCCCACAAGAACGGTTACTCATCTTGATGGGAGAAGAAACTCATCTCAAATTGACTATATAATATCTAATCTGGAAGAAATACTTTATGTTGAAACTTTGGACCTGGGTTTTTCAGACCACCTCGCACAAATCATTGAATTCCCCTTCAAACCCTCTGAAAAAAACCAGACACATTATGTGTGTGTGCAGAAAAGACTCTCACACCCAGGAGCGGTATCTGAATTCAAATATCTTTTCACCAAAGAAAAACTTACATTAAATAGCGTATCTGAATTCTAATATGTTAATAAAGTTTCACATCCAAAACGGAAAATAAAAATATCTAACAACAGGGCTGAGGATATAAACATAAAATATTCTAAAGAAACTCTTGAGTTGAGTAATAAAGTTAGAGAATTAAACTGGCTTCGTAAACTCTCAAATGATGATAGGATACACCCGAAATACAAAACCATGAAAAATACTCTGAACAACCAAATTCAAACGGAGAGAACTAATCACTACTCTGCCCTGATTGAAAACTCTAATAATATACCTAAAATGTTATGGGAGATAGTGAATACCAAATTAAACAAAATAAAAAATAAAAAAAATCAGTAAAACTATAGATGATACAAAAAAAATAGCTGACATCTTCGTTAAATTCTTTTCAACATCTGCCGTTGACCTGGTAAAAAGTAATATATTCGATTCAAATCCTCCCTGTTGTACGACTATGAAACCCTCTGTTAATACAATGTATTACATAAATTTTGAAATATATGAAATTGAAAATATCATAATAGACCTGAAAAACAAAAAATCTGTAGGCTTGGACGAAGTTCCCATATCACTCCTAAAGGAATGTGTGCACGAACTAGCGCCATACTTAACTCATATAATAAACCACTCAGTTGAAGTAGGAAAATTTCCAGACTTAATAAAAATATCTAAATGTACACCGATTTTTAAAAAAGGCGATCCAGCACTGGTAGAAAATTATAGATCTATCTGTGTCTCGAATCCAATTTCCAAAATTATGGAAAAAGCAATGTACATAATGCTGATTGATTTTTTTGATAAATATTAATTATTATCACCACATCAACATGGGTTTCGAGCGGGCCTGTCAACCGAAACTGCATCAACTGATTTAATACAAAATATTCACGAAATTCTAGATAAAGACTCCCTTGCAGTTGCAATATTTTTCGATTTGTCAAGGGCTTTCGACACCATAGATCCATTTTTCTTGAAGACGAAACTCCATGCAATGGGAGTGAGAGGCTCCATCAATGACTGGTTAATATCTTTCACACTAAATCGTCGTATCGTTGTTGATATCAACAACACATACTCAAGCGAACAAACTATTGAACTGGGAACGCCTCAGGGCAGTGTTCTGGGGCCGCTGCTGTTCTTGGTATATATAAACGACTTGCCGGAATTTTTCGAGGAGAGCAGGCCATTCATATATGCTGATTACACGGCGGTGATAGTCTCAGGAAATTCATATGAGGAGGTTACCCACAGAGTTGAAATAGCAATCAGCCAGTTTTCGTTATGGTGCAAAATCAACCACCTTGTTGTTAACCTGAAAAAAACCAGCTATATGGAATTCACAGGCAAATACAAATCACCTACCATTGATCCAAGTATACCATTTGGCAACACAAATATACAGGCTGTCAACTCTTTCAACTTTCTGGGAACTCTAGTTGATTCGAAATTATCTTGGAATGACCAAATAAATCACCTTTGTAACAAGCTCCATAAAACGTATTTTGCTATATTCTCTCTCAAAAAATATCTCAATGTTCAAGGTCTGATCAACGTCCACTATGCACTAGCATTCTCAACAATAAGTTATAATATAATTTCCTGGGGCCAAGCCACGGAGATAACTAGAGTCTTCACCCTACAAAAGCGCATTATTCGTCTAATTTTCAACTTAAAGTATCAAGACTCCTGTAGAAACCACTTCAAGCAACATCGAATATTGACAGTGGTCAGTATTTACATATTGAAAATATTGTGTCATATCCACAAAAGCAAACACCATCTAAAAAAGTGCTCGGAAATTCACAAATACAATACTAGAAATCAAAATAATATTTACATGGAGAAGTTTTATATGGAGTACAAAAAATCTCCAAATTTAGCGGGAGTCATCTCTACAACTTACTGCCTGAATCACTAACAAATCAATCTCTGAAAAGATTCAAGACTGATCTTAAAAAAATTCTATCCTCAAATAGTTTCTACGACGTTTCCGAATTTCAAATATACTTAATATACATAAAATGATTACCATTCAACTGTTCACTTTAAATTTCAACTGTATCACGGCTATTGTATTTGTAACTAACTGTACATAATATTGCATCTGTCTCAAAAAAAAAAAAAACTTCAGAATACTTTTATATTTATGTATTATCAAATTATGAATTGTGTTTTTTTTATGTATGTTGTATGTTTCTTGTTTTTTAAATTCAGATGACGAACCTACATGTAACATGGCAGAAAGGTAATAAATAATCTATCTATCTATGTTCAAAATTGGTATGTAGGTGTTTTCGGGGTGGGAGATTATGATTTTTTCATCAAAATTCATGAATTCGAAACGAATTCAGTCGAAGATTATTGAGTTTCAGTTAAAAATTCATAAATTGAAGATGGCAACTCCAAGAGGCGGATGAGGTAATCTGTAGATGGTCTCCTCATTGAAGGACTAGGTAGCTCAGAACTTACGGGCAAAAGGCCTCTGTTCCGTCTTCACCTCCTTTTGTTTATTTTATATTAGACTTACTATTACTATTATTATTGTGTTTGTCTGAGTATACCTCTCTCCTAATTGGCACTGCCAATTATCGCGACTTTGGCTGTGTTTTCCATTATCCTAGACGACGAGTTGCTCGCGCATCTTCGGCCAGAAGTGACAAGAACACTCTATTGTTAACGTTCACCTCGAGATATCGTTGCTCCTGAATACAAATCTCATACTCCGTGAGTGATAAGGAAAAAACTTGTGTTTGTGACCTGATTGATTCAATATAGCTGGCCAGCTGGTGCATTCTCGCCAATTGATTAAGGTAAGGAAACCACAGCCCCGATTTGATTCATCCCCAAAATCATTGAATGCCAGAAAATCAATCCATAAGCGCTAATTTTCAACTTATTCAACCTATACAGTCCACTAAAAGAGCGAGTTCGAAACAGCCTCATAATAACGATACTTCAACAAAAAGGAATAGATTAAGGCGTACTTTAGTACTAAAAAAGCACAAAATGAAATCAACTAATAAAAACACTTTTTAAAGCCAATTTTTCATTCAAATGCACTAAAAAGTAAAAAATAATTGCTTTGGATGCGTGACGTAGGTTATTCCGTAAGGTATAGATTCAAAAGTTTGCGCGACAAGCTTTTGAATCAATAACTCACGGAATAACCTTCGTCACACATCCAAAGTAATAATTTTTTACTTTTTAGTGCATAGCTTGTCTTTGAAAAGTTTTTTTATTATATTCTGATAAAAAAAAACAGATGATAATTTTAGGATATTTTAAGATTCACATAAATCTGTAATTTGTTGTCGTGTGTTGCCATAAATGAATGATTTCAATAATTTTTTTGCCGTATCAGATTGCGAGTCCCATGCATGTGGGGAAGGATTGTGTTGTGTTTCGGGGCTAGATATACATAGGACCGTTGTCCGATTCATTTATGTGTTTGAGGAAGATGCTTCTGTCGTGTGCGTGTGCGACATGGTAGTTAGTTAGTTTTCTGTTCTCGTGGTATGAGTAGATATAGCTATACGGATTCGGCGACACTTTTTCACTTTTCTAAAAAAGTACCCAGAATCTGGGGAAATTTCCTCTGACCCCGATGGAAACTTCCATAAGAGCCTGTGTATTAGAGAGAGAGGGAGATAGTGATTTTCCCCGATTTTTCCCCAGATCTGGGGAAATTTTCAAAAAGTGCCAAGGTCCAACGTGGTCATTTTGCGACCTCAAATCAGATCCTTGGGGAACACCCATTTTTACGTGCTCGAGGTCTATATTACCCTGGATTTTCCCTATATCTACTGTATTTTAGGGGTCAACCTGATGGATTTTTACCTTTTGATATTACTTTTTACCTTATTCCACATAGAGGATTGGACTTTTTCCCTAGATTTAGGGATTTTTCACGGAGATTCACGTATTTCACCTTGTTTTTTCCCTAGATCTACTGAATTTTAAGGTTCAACCTGATGGATTTCTCATGGATAATTGATTTTTCCCCAGATCTAGGGAATTTTTCACGGGGGCTGTGTTTAGATTAGTCGTTTCAGGTGGATTTTTAGGGTTAACCTGATGGATTTCTCATGGATATTATTTTTCCCCAGATCTAGGGAATTTTTCACGGGGGTGTGTTTAGATTAGTCGTTTCAGGTGGATTTTTAGGGTTAACCTATGGATTTCTCATGGATGAATAACTTTTTCCCCAGATCTAGGGAATTTTTCACGTAGGTTGTGTTTAGATTTGGGTTTT